>APFE031433904.1:0-99347 GCA_000404065.3 Pinus taeda
AACTTACCTCACTCATACGTATGAGTGAATTTAAAGTCAAAACCAAAACAATGTTAATTGTTATGAAAGTTACGGTAAGCACTTCATGTCCTTTCGCATCGGCTATGAAAGATATGGTAAGCACTTCATTTCCTTTTGCATCGGCAAATTGGGAGGACATAGTATCGGGTTTTTTAAACTTTGGTGCATGAGCTTCCCGATGCGATATGCCTTTTGTTTTTCGGCGATCGGAGGTATGGAGGATATGGTATCGGGGGATTATAAAATATGTGCCGATACAAATCCCCGATGCAATTCAAATCCCCGATGCGATTGATTTTTTTGCTTAATATATATTTTATATATTGAATTCTAATTTAATTAAATTAATTATATATTAATTTAATTAAATTAAGATTTAAACTTAAATTTTCATTTTGATTTTATTTTTATGAAATAAGTTATTTATAAACTACAACCACTTTAAAAATGAAAATTAAACTATAGCTATTTTGAAAATAAATGAAAAAATAAATTACAGCCATTTTGAAATTATGATTTTCGAGATTAGTAATTTATTGGAGTAGATTACTAAAATCCCGCTGCTTAATGATTTGGCCGCATAACTAAAAATGAAAAATGTTAGTAAAAACTCGCTACGGGTTAGTATTTAAAATGAATGCCTTATTGAACTAATTTATTTACAAAATGCGATATTGTACATTTTATGCATTTTTTAACCCAGGCTAGATAAATGATGAGACTTCAAAGGAGTGCCATTTTCAAACCAGTTGACCAAATGAGGCGAAACAAGCGTCAATGGGAAGCTTATAAAAAATCGATTCTAACCAAGCAATCAAAACAAGAATCCAAAGAAAACTAAAAATTAACAGAAGCGTAGGGCAATCAACTAAAATAAAAATCCAAAAAGGGGGTTTAGCCAAAATTTTTATAGAAAGGGTCCCCATTATTTGAGTTGAGCAAGTTGAAAATGGGGGGTTGTGTTTTTACCACAACAGATTGTTAACAGGTCAAAGTAGAGTGTAAGCATCTAGGTGGTTTACTACAACCAATTTTGATTCCATAGTGTAAATGGGAGGTCATTTACATGGATTTCATTACAGGGTTTTTGAGGACCTCTATACAGCATGATTCTATTATGGTTGTGGTTGAAAGGTTTACAAAGGTAGCACACTTCATTCTAGTGAAGTCTACTTATTTAACTAGTGATGTAGCACATATTTTCATCGGGGAGATAGTGATGTTGCATGGTGTTTCGAAGAAAATTGTGTCAGACAGATATTCTAAGTTCACTTTCGGGTTTTAGAAGGAGTTATTTACAGGTTTGAGTACAGAGTTAGCCTTCAGTACATCTTATCATCTACAGACAAATGGACATACAGAGAGGGTCAACAAGAATATAAAGGACTTGTTGAGAATGTATGTTAAATGCATCAGCATAGGAGGTGGGATGAGTATCTTCTATTGGTTGAGTTTGCTTCCAAAAATGGGTATCATGAGTCATTAAGGATGATTCCATTTGAAGCACTTTCTAGGTAGATGATCTTAAACTTTCGTGGATATTCCACTAGACATATCGTCAAAACAAATATAATAATAAAATATTAAAATGCGAAATTTCTACACTATCACAATTTTATTAAACTTCTAGATCTGTAAATTTAACTATAATTAGTGCATGCATGCGAATAGAAATTATGCAGAAAATTAGAGAAGAATAAAATAAGCTCACACACACACATAAGATGCAAGATATGCTCTGGGAAACCCTTTCGGGAGAAAACCCAATTGGAAGGTGAGATCGCTTTTCTCTCTTTCTCTATTTGGAAAATAAGGTTGCAGGTACAAAGAAGTAATGTATGTGGCTCGTGGGCTACTACAGTGCAAAAATCCTCTTTGTTTTCTCTACCTCCTATCTCTCATATCTATCTTTGCTTGACTATGGACCAAAATCTCTCGAAATAATGGAATGCCTCTTCCTCCTAGTGACCCAGTTATAACTCAACCCGATAGCCTACTAGTGGTTAAGTTTGACTACATCAAATATTAACTAGAGTTACAATATGGACCATTCTAGAGTCTTTTACATCAAAAACACGTGACTAGCCCCTTTTCCATGAACAATGGGAGCTGACATGACATCCTCCCGCACTATAGGTGTGAAAATAGGAAGGTCAAATTCTGAGTGGCATAACTTTTGCATACAGACTCTGATTGACGCACTTATTGAACCATTGGAAAGATCTGTTTGTGTAGAATAGCATAAGAAGGGAATGCTAAAGTGGAAAATTTTTACCCCCAAAAAATGTCGTTTGATTCCTCAAAAGGCTCCCGAAAGGTTTCAAACCCTATTTTGCCAAATTGGGTCCCGCCAATAAAAATAGTCCCAGAAGTTGCTTCCTCCACTTTTTCCACTCCAAATGCATTAGATGGATGACAAACAATATAATGATCCAATCTAGATCAATAGAGTTGTAATACTCCTATCAGTTGGAGTGATCAAGTGAATAAGGTACTAATTGGATCAAACATGTTCGCAGAAATGGAATAGGAAATGCAGTTTATCTAGAAGAATATAAAGGCGTCACATGACAAACAAAAGATTTATGCAAATCAACACATGTTATTTAAGGAGTTTCAGGTTGGGGAATAGGTGTACCTACACATCAAGCCAAAGAAAATTTCCTTGAGGATAGGGCCATGTGCAAAGTTGGAACCTCAGTATTGCGGGCCTTTCAATATTCTTGAGAGGATTGGACCAGTGGCTTACCAACTTGCCACTGCCTCTGAAAGTGAAATTCCATGATGTTTTCCATGTGTCATTTCTTAATAAATATGTGAATGATGTTGATCATGTGATTGATTGGTATTTATTGCAATGGATTCAGAAGGATAATTCCAACCAGAACCTCAGTGTATTTTGCAGTGGAAACAACTCATGCTCCAAAACTGAGAAATCGAGAAAGTTAAAGTGTAGTGGAAGCACTTTGGGCCCGACGAAGCTACGTGGGAGATGGTAAATCAGATGCAGGCTATGTATTCTTCATTATTTTTTCGATGAAGTCAAATGATTTTTTGGTATATGTACATATTTATGTGTGGTTGTTATTGTAAATAACACAATGAGTTGTGTTATAAAGATCCAATAAGCAATATGGTTGTCATGTTGTCATGTTTGTTTTGATTTTAGTAGGTCGAACATTATAAATACTACATTAAGATAAGTTATAAAGCTCCATAAGCAGTATGTTTTTGTTTTCAGCGGTCTCATTGATTGTAGGTGTCATAGAACATCGAGGATAGTGTTCCCCAAGGGGGGAGGTTTTGTAACAACCCTGATTAAAAATCCATGTAATAAAGTTAATAAAGGAAAAATAGGAACAAGGTCATGGGAAACTTATTCCAAGCTAAATGTTGGGCAAGACATCCTAGTGGGTGTTCATTTGATTTATTATAGCTAAGGGGAAATTGGCAAAGGCAATGGCAAAGGCTTTGAAAAGGCAAAAAGGCATTTAATTGGCATTTTATTTATGAAGGAAAATAGGAGAAAAGGAAGGTGAAAGATCACAGGTTTCATGTGAGGAGGAAATTGAAGTAAATAATGGAAATTAAAGAAAATAGAGGCCTCAAGAATAAAAAGGCTTATGAGGATCATTTCACAGGTTTTGCCAGCTTAAGATTTTGTCAATTCGGTTTTGGAGCTCTCTCTCTATTCTCTCTATTATCACATACTCTTGCACACTTAGAGAATTCTTGGAGCACTCTAGCATTGGAGAAATGAAGGTAAAGGAAGGAAAAGAAAGTAAAGGGAAGCCAATATCAAGCAATGAAGAGTTGGATCAAGTGGTATCGAGTTTCATATATGATTTCCTTGTTTTGGCATGCATGGTATATTTGGTTCTCTTGTTGTCATTGACATGGGTGTTTCCAGGTGTGGTAGAAGTACATCCTTGCCTTTCCATTTCTGGATAGCTATGGTGTGATGGAGTTCTTTTATTTGATTGAGTCGAACTACTAAGTGGTTTTGGAACCAGGTGAGGTGGTCCTAGGAAAAATTCCCTAGTGCTTAAGAATCCCTTGAACGATAATGGCGGGATACACGGTAAATACTGAGGGTGGAGATGGAAAATTTCCTCAAGGTATTATTGAAGAATTCTGGAGGCATCCATGCTTGTGTAGGCCTAGTGATCCTTTGACCAGTAATGGTGGGATATGAGGTAAATCCTGGTTGTATAGATGAGGGTTTCGAGCCTAGGAATCCCTTGACCGGTAATGGCAGGATATGAGGTAAATCTTGGTTGTATAGATGAAGGTTTCGAGCCTAGGAATCCCTTGACCGGTAATGATGAGATACACAGTAAAGCCTAGGGAGGCCTCGGTTATTTTTTTGTGATTCCCATAATCATTTTTTCAATATGGAACAAGGGTGATTGGTTGAAAGAAAGATTTGGTTCAGCCTAATCTATGGTCAAGTGGTACATAGAAGTCTCTGAATTGGTTGGATTTGCATATGTTAATAAGAGCTCTTTTCCTCATATATTTCTTGAGTATTTATACTTTTTATTATGTGGCTTTAATGGTGGTTCTATTATTGTTATTATTTTGGTTGTATGTTGGTTATAAGCATGGTTTTATGACAGACATGAGTTATGGCTCTCATCATGTTTTCATTAGTAAATCAAATGTTAATGAATGCATGACCTACTAGATGATATTGTTGCCATTGTGAGAGGGCATCAAACCTTCTTGACGATTCTCAGATAAGTATGAGACCCCTATGTTTAGATATGTATTTAAGACTTGTACATTACTTGTTCATGATGTGTTTGACGAAATGTTTTTCATGGTTGGGATGGGTCAGGTTAAGTCCTTGTTCAAGTTTTACATTAAAGAATTTGTTTCTATGCTATTTATCATTTCTGAGAGTTTCATTCAGGCTTAGAAAAAGGCTTGGGTCTTAGCCTTGAAAAAGTGGCTCAGATCTCGATGTCGCTGGCATAGAACTAAGTAAATTAGTCTACATTCATTGGGAAGCATGCTTGTGGGAGCAACTAGATGGTTACATTCATTGGCATGCCTTGTCTTGGTAGTAACTGAGAGCCCAGATTAATGAAAAGGAAAGTTAGTTGAGGGTTTGGGTACCTGGAGTGGTTGGTTAGCTCCTGGGGGTCCTGTAGCTCTTGAGGAAGGTCAATTTGGTTTTGTTTCGTCGATTCCACTTCCTTAATTTTACTTAGGGAGTTGAGTCATGTCATAGTAGCTCTTTGTCGCATATTTACCCAAATGGATCGGTAATATTGGGTAAGTGTGGGAGGAGGGTGTTACACAAATTTTGAGTTCACTTAGTGAGGGTTCAATTTTGAACATAAAGAAAATTTCAAAATCCAGACTTTGTGATACCAAGCTTATGAATGAAAATCTCTATCGAAAGTGAATTTCTTTGAAAGGTTTTACACGTGAAAAAATACCTTGGGAAAAATAATATGGTTGCAAAATTGGGATTGATCAGTAAATTGGATAGGAGTTAAAGTTCTTTTGTGACTTGAAGGTTTGTTTTAGATTTTTTGCTTGATTTGAACAAGTGACTCCTTAAAGAAAAATTCTTGTAGGATCCTTATATTTAGCCCCAAAATTACACACGCATACAAACACACATCCCTTTTTCTCACATGAACATTCCTACAATGTTATTAATAAATACCTCAATATCAAGAGAACTTGAAAGACAATGGATAAACCCAATATTCTATGTACATTACCACTACAATTGTCTACAACAATTTACAATAAATATATTTCTCACCCAAGTGGCTTACCAAATTGCACTGCCTATGAAAGTGAAATTCCATGATGTTTTCCATGTGTCATTGCTTAATAAATATGTGAAAGATGTTGATCATGTGATTGATTAGTATTTATTGCAATGGATTCAGAAGGAGAATTCCAACCAGAACCTCAGTGTATTTTGCAGTGGAAACAACTCATGCTCCAATACTGAGCAATCGAGAAAGTTAAAGTGCAGTGGAAGCACTTTGGGCCTGATGAAGCTATGTGGAGATGGTAAATTAGATGTGGGCTATGTATTCTTCATTATTTTTTCGGTGAAGGCAAATGATTTTTTGGTATATGTACATATTTATGTGTGGTTGTTATTGTGAATATTGTAATGAGTTGTGTTATAAAGCTCCAATAAGTGATATGGTTGTCATGTTGTCATGTTTGTTTTGATTTTAGTAGATCGAACATTATAAATACTGCATTAAGATAAGTTATAAAGCTCCATAAGTAGTATGTTTTTGTTTTCAGCAATCTCATTGATTGTAGGTGTCATAGAACATTGAGGACAGTGTTCCCCAAGGGGGGAGGTTTTGTAACAACCCTAATTAAAAATCCATGTACTAAAGTTAATAAAGGAAAAAAAGAACAAGATCATGGGAAACTTATTCCAAGTTGAATGTTGGGCAAGACATCCTAGTGGGTGTTCATTTGATTTATTATGGCTAAGGGAAATTGGCAAAGGCTTTGAAAAGGTAAAGCGGCATTTAATTAACATCTTATCTATGAAGGAAAATAGGATAAAAGGAAGGTGAAAGGTCACAGGTTGCATGTTAGGAGGAAATTGAAGTAAATAATGGAAATTAAAGAAAATAGAGGCCTCAATAATAAAAAGGCTTATGAGGATCAATTCACAGTTTTTGTCAGCTTAAGCTTTGTCAATTCAGTTTTGGAGCTCTCTCTCTATTATCACATACTCTTACACACTTAGAGAATTCTTGGAGCACTCTAGCATTGGAGATATGAAGGTAAAGGAAGGAAAATAAAGCAAAGGGAAGCCAATATCAAGCAACGAAGAGTTGGATCAAGTGGTATCGAGTTGCATATATGATTTCCTTGTTTTGGCATGCATGGTATATTTGGTTCTCTTGTTGTCATTGACATGGGTTTTTCCAGGTGTGGTAGAAGTTACATCCTTGCTTTTCCATTTCTGGATAGCCATGGTGTGAGGTGGTCTCAGGAAAAACTCCCAAGTGCCTAAGAATCCCTTGACCGATAATGGTGGGATACTCGGTAAATACTGAGGGTGGAGATGGAAAAATTCCTCAAGGTATTGGTGAAGAAGTCTGGAGGCATCCATGCATGTTTAGGCCTAATGATCCCTTGACCAGTAAGGTGGGATACAAGGTAAATCCTGGTTGTATAGATGAGGGTTTCAAGCTTAAGAATCCCTTGACCAGTAACAGCAGGATATGAGGTAAATCCTGGTTGTATAGATGAGGGTTTCGGGCCTAGGAATCCCTTGACCGGTAATGGTGAGATACACAGTAAAGCCTGGGGAGTCCCTGATTATTTTGTTGTGAGTCCCACAATCATTTTTGCAATATGGCACAAGGGTGATTGGTTGAAAGAAAGATTTGGTCCAGCCCAATCTATGGTGAAGTGGTACATAGAAGTATATGAATTGTTTGGATTTTCATATGTTAATAAGAGCTCTTTTCCTCGTATATTTCTTGAGTATTTATACTTTTTATTATGTGGATTTAATGGTGGTTCTATTATTGTTATTATTTTGGTTATATGCTGGTTATAAGCATGGTTTTATGATAGACTTGAGTTATGGCTCTCATCATGTTTTGATTAGTAAATCAAATGTTAATGAATGCATGACCTACTAGATGATATTATTTCCATTGTGAGAGGGCATCAAACCTTCTTGACAATTCTCAAATAAGTATGAGACCCCTATGTTTAGATATTATTTATGACCTATACATTACTTGTTTATGATGTGTTTGAAAAAATGTTTGTCATTGTTGGGATGGGTCAGGTTAAGTCCTTGTTCAAGTTTTACATTAAAGACTTTGTCTCTGTATTATTTATCATTTCTGAGAGTTTCATTGAGCCTTGGGTAGAGGCCTGGGTTTTAGCCCTGAAAAAGTGGCTCAGATCTCGATGTCGCTGGCACAGAACTGAGTAAATTAGTCTACATTCATTGGGAAGCATGCTTGTGGGAGCAACTGGATGGTTACACTCATTGGCATGCCTTGTCTTGGCAGAGACTGAGAGCCCAAATTAATGAAAAAGAAAGTTAGCTCAGGGTTTGGTTACCTTGAGTGGTTGGTTAGCTCCTAGGAGTCCTGTAGCAGTTGAGGAAGGTCAATTTGGTTTTGTTTCGTCGATTTAACTTCCTTAATTTTACTTAGGGAGTTGAGTCATGTCATAGTAGCTCTTTGTCGCATATTTACCCAAATGGATCGGTGATATTGGGTAAGTGTGGAAGGTGGGTGTTACACAAATTTTGAGTTCACTTAGTGAGGGTTCAATTTTGAACACAAAGAAAATTTCAAAATCCAGACTTTGTGACACCAAGCTTATGAATGAAAATCTTTATCAAAAGTGAACTTCTTTGAAAGGTTTTACACGTGAAAAAATACCTTGGGAAAAATAATATGATTGCGAAATTGGGATTGATGAGTAAATTGGGTACGAGGTAAAGTTCTTTTGTGACTTGAAGGTTTGTTTTAGATTTTTTGCTTGATTTGAACAAGCGAATTCTTAAAGAAAAATGATTGTAAGATCCTTATATTTAGCCCCAAAATTACACACGCACACACACACACACACACACATCCCTTTTCTCACATGAACATTCCTACAATGTTATTAATAAATACCTCAATATCAAGAGAACTTGAACGACAATGGATAAACCCAATATTCTATGTACATTGCCACTACAATTATCTACAACAATTTATAATAAAGGTATTTCTCACCCAAGTGAGTGTCGAATCTTCAATGCAGGCTTTTCAGAATCCTCGTTCCTAGCTTGAAGTAGCTCCAATGACCAATTCTTCTGCAAAACCTAGCGCATCATACCGAAGTTGATGACCCATTCTATTTTCCACCCTACCAATGGAAAGGTACTTTTCTTCCCTCTGTGCCCCCAAGTTGTAGTGGGTTTGTGGGAAGGAGAAGAGATCAAAACTAGCTTATAGGAATTGGGGCAAAACCTTAATCTCCCCATACCAACAAGTTCCTATCCACCACACTATTCAATAAGTACTCAAGATCACAATTTGACAATCGCAAGATTACAATATCACAAGTTCTCACAAGAATGTCATTATAACTCCTCTACAACATTAGGGAGCTAACCAACTCCCCCTTACATAATAATGCGTTCCTTTCATAGAGTCTTTTAGGAGAGGATTAGATGCGACACTTGTTTTCACATGAAAATTAATTAATTAGCCAAGACACATGTCCTATCCATAAATTGGATCTCATGTAAATTCTTATTATTTTATTTAAAATAAATTTTCTCTCACCCAAGAGTCACATGTTCCAAAATTTATTCCTAGTTATTCCCTTATGCCCTTTTCCCCTTACTTAACTTTTGCAATTTATTTTTGTTAACTATTTGTTGCCGACGCTGAGTCCAAGTTAGTTGTAGTTACTTCCTTAAATTTCTCTATTCCAAAATTATTCGTCTTTTCTATGATTCTCTCAACTAGGTGAGGTTCTCTTGATTTTGATTTCCTTGGATTATTTATTTAAATAAATTAATTCTTTCACATGTCTATTTACAATTTTATATTCCATTTAAATTTTAATTAATTCCCCTTTTAAACATGTTGAGAGAGAGAGAGAGAGAGAGAGAAAGAGAGACACTTCCTTAGCTCTAACCTACACAAAACCCCCTTTTTAAGTATCAGTTTACTAACATTAGCCGAGCCATTTTTTCCAATTATTATGTTTTCATATTAATTTTAGTTTTCAAAGTTAGATTTGATTAAACTTTAGATTAATTTGATATTCAATAACTTACTAAGATTTTTTCTTTAATCATCCATAACATATCAATCCTCAAGGACTTATAAATTAACCACAATCACAAATTTCCTTGTCCTCCATCTGGCGCCAAGGACACCAACTCTTGTGCCCTTCAAGAATCTCATGTTCCAAGGGTACCACGGGTTGCCCTTCAAACACTTGTGATCTGAATAGGGGAAAGAAATATTGGTGGAATGGAAACTCAATAGTCTCCTCGTGCCCTTGTTGATAGTTTTGTGGTAATTTAGGATAAAGAATCCCCTTGATTATCATCCCTCAATTGTTCCTTGCGAGAAAACATATCCATGGTTCAACCTTCATGACATCATGCAACTCTAAGGATAAGTACCTCTTGTACTTCATCCTGAGCCATAGTTGGAGTGCTAGAAGGTATGACTAGGCTCACTGATCATAGCCCTCCAAAGATGTTTGATATCCTTTTCCTATATCCCTATTACCCATATGTGGGTTTTTCGGTCAATGCTTATTAGTGCCTGCAAAACTGCGAGAACATCTAACAATATAATCCATATAATCATACCCACTATCTAAAATGCAAGTCACAATGTGACTGAAACCGTCATGAAATGGGTTGTGTCCATAGTCCTCTTTTCTTGCCAAACTCAAAAAATAGTTAGTAAAATCTAATAAACATGATATAGCTATCATCCAATAAGCATCATAGATGATCACATATAAATGCCATAAGCAACATCATCATCATTATAATGAAAGTAAATATCATAATATCATGAAATGATTGTCTCATCAAAATACATAAAATGTTTGGATCGTCATAATGATGTTCTCAAATAATAATGTATAAGTCCATTGATGTCTCAAAGTCAGAATAGTGTAAATCTCAGGTTAACTAGAGTGGGGCACTAATATAATTAACAATGTCCATAAGAGGACAAGGAAGAGAAGTAAATTGAATAAGGCTAAGAGTCTATACAATTTGTATATTATGAATAGCAATAATGGAGTCCCATCTACAAATTGGGGCCAATTCCAAAATTGGGCCAAGGTGATATTATTTAGGTGTAAAGGAACATCGATTTGGTGATAAATACTAATTGAGAAATAAAAATCCATAAAGGTTATGACAAAACTAAATTTTCAAAATAAGGAAGAAAAATATTCAAAGGAAATAATATGCATTCAATCAAAAGAAAACATGTTCGAACAACAAGGAAGAATTTGAAAATTGTATGAGGCATTTGATTTACATATTGGGGTTAATTCCAAAATTGGGACCCTCTTGTACTAAACATATTGTAAGAGGTCCCGTATTTGGCCATTGAGGTCAATTACCAAATCAAGCTGGATAAAGGTTCAAAGAGAAAGAAAATTCAAACTAAAAAGGAAGAATCAAATATTTGAATAATGATTTTTTATTATAGGAAAACATCATTCGAAAATTAGGTTGATTAAAGATTGGGGTTCATTCCAAAATTAAAACCCTCTCATACTAAATCTAGTGTAAGGGGTTCCCTACTTGGAAATTGAGGTTCATTACCATATCAGGTGGATAAAGGTTCAAATAGATGGAAGAATCAAACTAAAAAGTAAGAATCAAAGATTTAAAATAATGTTTTTTTATAGAAAACATGATTAAAAAATCGGGTTGATTTCCAAGTTGATAAGATGAAAAAGAAACAAAAGTGAAAGGATGAAGCCTAATTTTAAGACTTGGAGATCATATGGCTCTAAGAGTTTGAACTAAAAGGAAAAAAAATCAAGCAAAGGAAACTTAATTAAAGGGAAGAGATTAGGGATTAAATAGGAAGAATGCTCATGAAAAAAGTTAAGTCAAAACCAAGCAAGTGAATATTAAATGGCTATTTAGCTTAATCATTTGATGCATCTATGTATAAAAATTAAAATCAATTGTTAAATGAAGACATATTATATATTATTAATATATTATATATAGAGAGAGAGAGAGAGAGAGAGAGAGAGAAGAGAGAGAGAGATAATGTAAAAAGTGTGGTGGGCCCCAAGTTTTTCTCAAAACTTACGGGTTAATTACAGGCACACAAACAAACAAAAACAACACAATGGGTGAATCCATTGAGTCCCTATATCAATACTCATTGAATCACTTTTTACTTTTACATGAAATCATGATTTCAATAAATGTCATACCTTATAATTTACACAAATGAATTACTTAGGTCCTTCCATTGTAACATGAATTCATAACACCTTAATCATGCAACTATAGTGAATTTGATTTCCTTTAAAGCTCCACTTGATGTTTAATTTTACAATCATATTCACAAGGTTTTATTTAAAATGGGGTTAAAAATATAAGTAGACATGTTATTTCACTTTCATACAATATTGTTCCACTTCCGGTGAGCATCCATGGCCCTAGTAGAGTCACCTTGGCATCACAGATCTTGCTCCACCACCAATAAATGTCCATAGACCTTGTAGATTTATTTGCATTTCCCCTTTGTACATTGACTTCCTTTTCCTAATCCTTATTCTCTCTCCTTTATTTCAAGGATAATTGAGGGGGAAAGCAATTGTTTTTAAAAACACTTACAAGGACAATTCCCTATTGTTAGGAAATGATTGGCCACACCTTGATAAGAATATTGCTAGAGATATTTTAAACCTTGAATGTATGACTAAAAACTCTTAATATTGAATGCATGGTATCTTGAGGTTAACTAAATAACCACTTAATTTAATTTTAAAGATGTTTTTTGGGGTTAAATCTTTTGGGTAAGTCCCAATTTCACATGTTTAACTTTGTTGTATGTTAGGTCCCTATACTACTAATGTAACCCCTTATTGTTATTAGTACAACTCCCTTATATTGTTGTGCCAATGTCCCCATATTGTTATTATTGTGCCCTTACATTGTTATTGTTATGTCGGCTCTGATTATATTATGACCCTTAGACTCCTATATATAGAAAGGAGGTCTTTTCATTTGTATCATCCAAGAATTGTTCATTTGTGTAATGTAAAGGAGGTTCCCCCCTCAAAGAGGCTTATTTCTAAGGCGTTCCTATATCTTTTCTATCTCTTTGTGAGCTGGTTTCATAACATTTGGTATAAGAGCTTTGGATTCTAGGGTTTTGCTGCTCCAAATAGGTCATCGTGGCATTTGCACTATAACTTTTTCTTTCGACATTTCAGACGCTTAAAAAAAAACCCATTTGGGCTAAAATCGTTCTGAACCTTGGACCCGAATTTCAGATATTTTCGTGCTATATTTTTGAAGATCTCATCTGAGCAAGTTGGCCTTTTTGCAGACTCCCTAATTACATTCCAAATAGATCCTAAGGTCAAAACAGTGACACGTGGCACTTCATACAAGTTCGCTCTTCTGAAAAGGTTTATAATTAGGTCATCTTGGGAGATTGTGCATAACTATTTCTTGGAGAATATAAATTCAATCCGACTAGTGGCATTGGAAAGAGGACACATAGGGCTACTATAGGTCACAATTTCATAATTGGAAGATCTGAAAGTATAGAGTTACAATCATTGCAAGATCGAGCTCCTGAAATCAAGAAAAGGATATATGAGGAAGTTTGATGGAAAGGATCCAGTAAATTGGATACTACAGATGGAGAAATATTTTGATCTACATGGTGTACCACTATTACAAAAGGTATGTATTGCATCTTCATATTTAGAACCTAATCAATTTTTATGGTATAAAGGGCTTTGTTCTCGTAAACAACTTGTTACGTGATCAATTTTCACGGAGGAAATGATAGCACATTATGAGGATACAAAGAGTAACAACTTCTTTAGAGAAACACCACAACAATTGGAAGAAAAAAAGAGAAAAAGGGCTTTGTTACAAAGTGGAAAGCAAAATTATGGCAACAAGGAAGTCTACTCCTCACAACTATAAAGATGGAAGTGTTGTTTCTCCTAGCCTTACACAACCTACAAGGGTTATACCACAACAATTGGAAGAAAAAAGAGAAAAAGGACTTTGTTACAATTATGGTAACAAATACATTAAAGGTCATAAGTGTGTTGAGAAGAAATTATTTTACATTGATTGTGGAGAGGAGGAAGAAAAGGATCAAGAAACGTAAAAAGATGAGTATATACACCAGGAACCAACCCCAGAGAAAGAAGAAATGAATCCGACCATATCTTGTAAAGCATTGGAAAGAATTACCACTCCTAAAACTCTCAAGATAGAAGGACATATCAAGAAGAAAAAGGTTCAAAAGTGAAAGATCACATCGAGAAAGAAGAAATGAATCAACAATATATTTTAATCCATCTGACAGAATTACCACTCCTCAAACTATCAATATAGAAGGACATATCAAGAAGAAAAATGTTCAAGAATTGAAAGATCACATCAAGTCTCAAGAAATCAATCCGACCATATCTTGTAATGCATTGGAAGAAATTACCACTCCTCAAACTATCAAGATAGAAGGACATATCAAGAAGAAAAAGGTAAGAGTGTTGATTGATTCGGGCAGTACCCATAATTTTATTGATTATAAGATAGCAAAGGAATTGAATTGCTTCCTATATCCAACATCGGAGTGTCAAGTGATGGTTGCAAGTGGAGGAACCATAAATTTCTCTGTAAAGTGCCATAATATCAAGCTATCCATGGGAGAATATGTATTGAATATCCCAATGCTTTCCATTCCAATGGGTGGTGCTGATGTTTTCTAGGATTCCAATGGCTACAATCTTTGGGTACGATAGCTTTTAATTTTCAAGAACTTTTCTTGAAATTTTTTTGGGAAGGAAAGGAAGTTGAATTAAGGGGTATCGAAGGAAAACCTGGAAAGATAATCAACTCTAACAGCATGACAAAGGTTCTAAATAAAGAACAACAGGGTGTAATTGCACAATTATGTTCACTAGAGGATCCCACGTTGGGCACCTAGAATCATGCTGACAGAGGAAGAGAAAATGTTGTTATAATATTTGATGGATTGGATGTAATAGATCCAAATAGAATAGTTGGACCATAACAGTGTGTAATGATGCATGGAAGTGAAACAACTGGAGTAGAAAATGATGGAACAGGATACTAGAATGTGGGATATTTAGAAACCGATGTTTGAAGTTGACGAACCAGATGTTCTAATTTATAAAACTAAAACCAAATATCTTTATCCTCTTCTGAAGAATTTATTCCTTGAATAATACTAGGAATAAAAGGTTTTAGCTTTGTTTCATCAAAGGTTTTGTATGCAAAACTAGAATCTAATTTTGATATGAATAGACTATGCTCAAATTTTAAATGAAATTGAATGTATTCAAAAAAAATTATCTCTTTAGGGAGAGAAAAAGATTTTTCTAAAAGAGAGGTACCTGTTTCTTTTGCAGACTTCCTTTTCCTGAAGAGTTTTTCTGGGCTTTCCAAGACTTATGGTGGATTTGGATCTCGATGGATCCTTGTATGAATTCTTTTATAGGCCAAAGTTTCCAATGAAATAATATCAAACTTTACACTGTGGAGTCGCCAGAGCAAAAATAATAGCCAATTTTGTTATCTAGCCTTCTGTTTGCCCTCATAAAGTAGATCTAATCATCAAAACAGTTATGGGGAAGATGTAACTTTCGTATCCCTAGTATGGTCACCAAGATTTTATCACTCAGAAATGTCCCTTTTGCTATAGGAGAGAAGTTTCCAACATAACCTTTGCACTCCAACTTATATATTAAGGCTAACCCCTTCAATCTAGAGAGGGCTCTCTTTATGATAGTCTAATTACTGAAATAAACATCTGATTGTACTTCACAAAATGGCTAGATATTTAAATATGTTATGTAATGTAAGGTTTGGTTGGGTCTAAGGGAAATATTTCATTGGGTGATGGAGTCAAGCAACTAGGGTTTAGATTAATTTACCAAGATAATTGGCTCTCTAATCAGGATTGTTAAAGGCAACGTGGATAGCAGATCATAGAAATTTGTCATTGCTATAGATGGAGGGAGAAAGTAGGATAGTCCATTACAATAGGGAATACACAGTGAATCCTAGTGTAGCTTTAGAAGGTCAAATGAGCGTAATTGAAAATCTCAATGCAAAGCATCAAAACGAAGATGAATTTTGAATTAATTATTGTTATTCAAATACTCAAAAGTCATACATTTTCATGGGATTATAAAAGAAGAAACAGTAAAACACATAGAGAATACATATTAGACTTACTATTGCATGAATCTTTATATCACTAGTCAGAATCCACTGATATTGGCAAACTAAAATGAATAAAGTCTTCAAAACACACAAATAATGATTATTCCTTTTTCAAAGACTAACCCATTTTCCATATTTCTCATGTAATATATAGAAAAATACAATAGAGATAAGTTCCTTAAAGTATGGTAGCAATAATTACAAAATATGTACATAATTTGATAGTTTTATTAGCAAAAATCATAATAACCTTATCATCTTAGCTACTCGGATCTCTAATCTGGAACATATCATTGGTCAAAACAAAGTATAATATTGTTGTGCATATCTCCTGTTGGTATCCTAGGACAATAGCAAAGTCGCTGCTGCAAAATAGGATTTGGAACTGTTTACTTGTTTACATGCTTGATATCTTGAGCCAAAACTCATATTCCTTCCTTGTAGCCAATTGATGCATGAACCTGGGAATAATGCCTAAACTGTGTAACTACATGCTTCTTTCAAGGTTTTCTTCTCTCATGTTGACTCATACTCCCTTAGCCACAAAAACCTCTAATGTATGACCACAATATATTAAAAAATAATCTACTCCTTAAAGATTAAACTAAGTAGGCCAAAATGTTGAGGGACCATTAGGGTTTGTGCAACAAAACTAGGGTTTGTGTAATACTCTACCCCGTGAAGTAAATTAATCATTTCTCTATGTCTTTTGCAGCCTTAGCAAGGATGTATAGCTTGTTTTGATTCCTTATCACCCTTCTAGCAGGTTTTTGTATACTTTTGTCAGCTTCTAGGGTTTTCTCCTTATTCTTTTCAACATGCTTTGTTTTCCTTTGTCTCTTTCTGCTCTTTGAAGTTTGTACAATATTCTCTTTTGCATCAATAATAATAATTGTTTCTTTCATCATAGGGTTCATTTTAGCTTTGAAATTTAGTCTTAGTTTATTAGTAGGGCGAGTGTGAGGTTTTTTTCCAAAAGCCCTAAGCTCTGTCTCAACTTCTTCATCCTTTGTTTCTATTTTTTGCTTGCCCTTTTTGCTTTGTGATGCTCTCTGTTTTGTTTCTTCCTATTCCAATACAATTATCTGTTGGATTCTAGTCTTCCTTTCATAAAATTTAATCTCTAGTGCTTACACGGGGACTTCATCATGCTTTTCAACATGAAGGTGACCAGCTTCTCCCTTAGTTTCCTGAGCTAAGGCTTGGGAATAAACTCTATTTTTGCCTCTCCTTGATATTCTAGGTACAAGTGGTCTTAGATTTCTTTGTCTCATTTGCCTTAACCACTCCACACGCTTATTTAACTCATGAGTGTATAATATTTTAATTAGGCTGCGATGAAGAATATAATGGGCTTGTAGCTCAGGTCTTGTTCTTACTTTAGTACACATCTTTAGGAACTTTGATGGAAGAAATATGGCAAATTCATCTTTCTAACACCTGTCAAATGAAAAGTAAACTTCATATGATACAAGTAGGCTTTAGAATACTTGCCTTCATAGGTCAAGAAGAGTTGAACAGTTCTAAGGGCAGCATACCGTTAAGGATTCAACATACTTTGGAGGACCCCTACATTCCAATCTTGATTTTGTTTGTCCTCCTTCGGGAAGAAATACAAATCTACATTCTACAACCTCTGTTTTTTAAACCACCTTTCACCCTTTGTTGGAAAACTCGTTGCTTCAACAATGGATTCCTTTGTAATAGCGAACTATAGGGTCTTGATTTTAGTATGTTGCCATTGAAGGAAAAGATGAAATCATGGCACCAACTAGGATTATTTCCATTGAAAATCTAAAACATTGGCTCCCACCCTGCATTTTTAAAATATCCAACATTTCAGGGTAGACCTTGTTGAGATTTATATCTTGGGAGGTACTCCAAATGTAACCACCCTCCTCCCACATCTACCCAAGTAACTGACCAACATGGGTAAACATGTGACGAGAGGCTACTATGATAGGATTCAACCTCCTTAGTGACCTTAAGGAAATGAAATTGTCAGAAAAACATCAACCATATCTTCCAAATCAACAACAATACTACCAGGAAGCAACCCAGCCACTCTGGCATCCTGCCCCAGGGTCCCACTGAGTTTTTAGACCTCTTGACCTATGGACGCTCTCATGCTATGGGTATGCCAGCATTTAGGGACCTCTGGACGCTCCCACAAGCCTGCATGCCTATGTTCAGGAACCTTTGGACGCTCCCACAAGCCTGCATATCTGCGTCTAGGGACTTTTTCTAGCATACCTGTGCCAGTGTCTGCGGAATTTAAGGCACTTTTCTAGCCAAAATTTTTGCCACTACCCAGAACTTGTTGTAACTTCTAGAGTCCATTAAACACATGATGACAAGACTAGTAAACCAAAAATCAACTTCAAGACTAGGTCTGACTATCCCCAACCTAGACTGACATTCTATCAACACTTGGCATCAATGCAATCCACAGGTATATGATACAAGACAAAACATGAATGATTGAAAAATCTTATGAAACATGAAGAGAATGATCACCGCCTTCTCCCTTGAACTATTATGACATCCATTAGGTCTTACATCCATCATTTTAACCATTACAAGTAAATATATTAAGTAACCATAACATGAACCAATCAATTAATCATGCTTATAACCAACATAAAACCATGAATATAATAGTGATATAACAACCATTAAATCCACATATAAACAAGTACAAAAGCAAGAGAACTTAGCTTTTATTAACCATAGGAAAATTCGACCAAGTTTGGGACTTCCACGTACCACCCAACCGTAGACATGGTTGAACCAAATCTTTCTTTCAACTAGTCACCGCTGTGTCATTTTCAAAGCATTAATGTGGGATGTCGTGGATAAACCAATCGAAAAACAACTAAGCGAATAGAGAGGTTAAACCACCTCCACCCTCACCAAAGTAATCACACCAAAACCGTTGCTCTGATCACAAAACTAAAATGAACTTGGAATGTCATCTGGAATCCATCATTATCCTTGAGGAATTTTTCTATCTCCTTCGATCACTAGGCCCTAAACTGAGACACCAACCTCTCAAGATTTACTACAATCCACACCAGATAACTAGGCCCCAAACAAAGCCTCCTCCCTCAGGCTTTACCATGTATCCCGCCAAAACTAATCAAGGTATTCCTAGGCCTTTGGGAATGAACCTTCAGGACACCTCCGCCCTGAATTTCGAAATCCATTTGGTAATTCCAAACCTCAAAACCAAGATAAACATCCAATTACACCATGGAATTTGGAAAAGGAAAGGCTAGGCTGAAAACCATTGTCATAACCCAACAAAACCATGCCATCGACAACAAGAGAACCATACACCAACATGCAAAGCCATGCATATCAAAACCAACTAGGAAATAACACGTGTAATGTGTTACCGACAATTATTCATGTTGAAGCTGCTTGATCATGCTCTTCATTCCTTGATCCTTGCTTTCATTCCTTCCCCTTTGCTTGATTTTCCTTCCTTGCTCCAAAGCTAGAGTGCTCCAAGAAAACTTTATGTCCAAGAGTGAGAGAGAGAGAGAGAGAATAATGAGAGAGCTCCAAAACTGAATTGACAAAAGTTACCAACTGCTACTCATAATCATTTTTATCAATGAGGCTTCTTTTTTCTTCATTTTCCTTTATTTTCCTTCATCTTCCTCCTCATATGCAACTTGTGACCTTTCACCTTCATTTTCTCCTAATTCCCTTTATTTTCATAAATAAATGTGCCAACAATGCCTTTTTGCCTTTTTATACCTTTGCCTTTGCCAATTTCCTTTAGCCATAAACACATCTAATGATTCCCACTAGGATATATTTGCCCAACATCCACCTTAGAAAACATGTCCCTTACCCGTGGTCTTATTTTTTTGCCTTTATTAAATTTTTTTACATGGAATTTTCACGAGGGTTGTTACAGAACCCTCCCCCTTGGGGAACATTGTCCTTAGTGTTAAACCACCCCAACACCTCAGTAAAACCACTGAAAAGCAAACATACTTCCCATGGAGCTTTATAACTTAGCTCATTGCAGTATTTACAATGAAAACACTGCTCAAAATAAAAACATCATGACAAGATAACAACCATACTACTTATTGGAGCTTTATAACTTAGCTCATGGCGATATTTACATCCATATACCAAAACATATGCTAAACATATACCAACATCAAACCAAAACTACTTTGCCTCAACCAACAAATAATGAAGGATACATGGCCCTCATCTGATCCACCATCTCCCATGTAGCTTCTTCGGGCCCATAGTGCTTCCACTATACTACACTTTATCTATGGCTCTGTTCCTAAGCATGTGATGCTTCTATTTCAATATGCACTGAGGATTTGGCTTGGACTCTCCTTCTTGCTCCACAGACTCCTTTGAATATTGTAACCATGCAAGAGAAGGGTAAAGCTAAAATTGAGGGACCTTATGTAACGTATGATCTATTACCCTTTCCTAATGGCTTGAAGTACCAGGCACATGATCCTCTAATAGTAGATGAGCTTGTCGTGAATCTTACCTTTGAGCTTGTTGGCCCTGGTGAATATCAGGTTGTCCACCCTAAAAACATGCAGCCAAACATTGCCATGTCTGAGTATACATGAGATTTTTTAAGAGGCCTCACTCTTCCAAACGTTGATAGCTGCATTGTTGCCATTGATGTAGTGTCTCTTGGGTCAGAGAGTAGCACATCACTCTACTCCCCACATACCCTCTACTCCCCACATACCTTGGGACCATCTCTTAAGCAATGAAATATGGAAAACATCATGGACTTTCATAGTTCTAGGTAGTGCAAGTTGATAGGCCACTAGTCCAATCCTCTCAAGGATCTCAAAAGGCCCGCAATACGGTGGTGCCAACTTGGCACATGATCCAATTCTTGAGCTCGTTGCAATTCGGCACATAGATCCTATCCTTGAATCTCACTAAACCATCTGCCGTGAGACGATAATCTGCATCTAGATCACCTGTACATGTACACATACCTATACCTATGTTTGTACCTACACCTATACCTATACCTATACTCTGTTGTAACTTATGCATGATCTCCATGTACGTGTCATCCTGTTATCTTGCCTGCAAAATCATATCCTGTAACTTTGAACTAAACGAGCTCATAGTTGCTATATGATTTACATGTACCTTCCTGCTAAGAGCATTTGAAACCTGATTCTCCTTTCCTTTGATGTATCTAATCTCGAAGTCAAACTCACTAAGGGTGGACAATCATCTAGCTTTCCTGGGGTTTAGATTCGACTAGTCAAACAAATACCTCAACCCACTGTGATCACTCATCAATACAAACCTCTTATCAAGAAGATAGTGCCTCCACATCTTCAATGAATGTATGATCATTGCTAGCTCAAGATCATGCATTAGATATTTCTTTTCGTGCTCATTCAGTTTTCTTGACTCATAGCACACTACATGTCCTTCTTGCATGAGAACTCTACCAAGTCCCCTCTTTCAAGCATCTGTACACACTACAAACTCTTTGTCCGTATATGCAATCTTTAGTACTGGTGCATGGGTTAACAACTTCTTGAGTTGCTCAAAACTAGCTATACATTCTTTCATCCATTCGAACTTTTGATACCAATCTGTAACCAAATTTTAACCACCCTCCTCCCACATCTACCCAAATAAACAGCCAACCCCATGAATGATCTCACCTCATCTAGATTCTTAAGAGATGCCCACTCCATGATGGCCCTTATCTTTTATGGATCTACTACCATGCCTTCCTTGGAAACGGAATGTCCCAAGTAATGCACCTATGTGTGAAAGAAGTTGCACTTGCTAATCTCAATATACAACTGGTGCTCTCTTAACAATCTCAACACTGTTGCTAAATGCTCAACATGTTCTTCCTCATTTTTAGAATATACCAATATGTCATCAATGAATACAATAACAAACTTGTCCAGATAAGGATGCAACACACTATTCATCAAACACATAAATGTAGCTGGAGCATTAGTCAAACTAAATGGAACTACAACAAACTCATAATGCCCATACCTGGTCCTAAACGTGGTATTGAATATATCCTCTTCCTTGATGTGTACCTGATGGTATCATGATGTCAATTCGACCTTAGAGAACACTCTTACTCCCTTCAACTGATCAATTAAATCATTGATCCTCGACAATGGGTACCTGTTCTTGGTTGTTACCTTGTTCAACTACCTATAATCAATGCACAATCTGAGAATACCATCTTTCTTCTTTACGAACAACACTAGTGCACCCCAAGGCGATACACTTGGCCTAATGTATCCCTTGTCAAGTATCTCTTTTAACTGCAATTTCAACTCTACTAGCTCTGAGGTGCTCATCCTGTAAGGTGGATTCTATGCTAGTGTTACCCCTGGAACCAACTCAATAGAGAAATCCACCTCCCTATGAGGAGGTAACTCTAGAATCTCTGCTTGAAACACATCCTGATATTGTTGTAATACAAGGTACCTCTTGAAGATTTTGCATACTCAATATTTTTCCCCTTGTCACTAGATATATGTATTGTAAACATCACACAACCTTTTCTGCAACTACTCTTAGCCAACATAGCAGTAACCATCCTCATTGATGTAGGCTTCTTCTTCCCCTACAAAGTTCTCTTTTCCCCACTATCATCCAGACACTCAATGGCCTTGCCGAAGCAATCCACTTTGGTCCTATGAAGGACATCCAATCCATACCCAAAATCATACTATACGATCCCAATGGAAGTACATTCAATTGTGTTGTTGTAGGCATACCATTTAAATCAAATGCACAAGCTCTTACCCAATGGTGAACTCTCTTCTTTGTACCTATAGGCAACTGTACCAACCAAGATTTTGCATCCACTTCTTCTCTCAAACCACACTTATCTACTAGGTCAGGATTAATATAACTACAGTTAGATCCAAGATCAATCAAACTAGAAACAACTTGATCACAAAGCTTATCGTCCATCTCAATGATAGATTCCTGATGATCTGCTTGCATGTTGTCCACGACTACATAGATCTGAGGAATGCTATGACCAACATCACCAACTATATGCGCCTCCTGAGAACTATAGATATGGGGTCTACCACCATGATATTGTATCTCTCTTACGATGATCCTTGCCACATATCCAACATTGCAACGGTTCTTTATCACTGCCTCTAGCCTACTCCTCTCCATATCCCTTCTCAGTTCTATTGAACTTCTTGTAAGGGACCACATTTTCTTTCTCACTTGCATCTTGAGGTATTCCCCGTTTTGATGTCCATTTCCCTTTAGCTTTCTCATTTCCTTTCAAGTCACGCTTAGGTTCAACTTTGCACTTTGACTACTCATAACAATGTTTCAACTTTTGGATGGCCTCCTCTAACGATCTAGGCTCATCGAACTCAATCCGGTCTCCGTATGTTATTGGCAGTCCACTAATGAGTCTCTGAACCTTAGCCTTCTCCTCCTTGAGGTAAGGCACATATCTCAACAACTCCAAGAACCCGCTAGTATAGTCATCGTCTGTCATGGAACCCATCTGCAACTCATAAAACTCCTTAGCTCTGTCATCAAAGTATCTCTCCGATAAATAATTCTTATTGAAGAGCCTCTCAAACTCATGCCAAGTCAAATCATCCTCATGTATACCTTTAACATTCTTCACATCTTCCCACCAAATATCTACTTTACCTTTGAGACTGGAAGTGGCTATCTTTTCTTTCATGTTTTTTGAATGCTCATGCAATTTGAAGAACTTCCTCATACCAAGCAACCATGCCTCTGCATCCTGTGATTTATTCATCTCTCCATCAAAGGTAGGTGGCTTTGCTTTCTTAGACTCATCCGACAAGTATCCCCTATCACTCCTTCTGTAAGGATGATAACGATGACGATCATGATGCTTATCCGAACCAGAACTAGAATAGTACTTGTGTCCATCACCTCTCCTATCCGAAATGTCCAACAACCTACCATCTTTGATCATGTCGTCTCTATCTGACTTGTGACCACCATAACACCCGCTGCCATATGCCCCATTAGTTCTCCCTCTTGCTCATGGATGATTCAAAGTGGTCCCTGTCGCTGCAATTCTGACAAACTCTGGAGTAGTATTGCATTAACCTCTGCTTGTTTCTCTTGTGCCTGCATGATTTTTTCATTGTTCGCCTTACAACTCCTTATTTCTTTCTTCAAGATTCTCAATGTATCTGCCAAATCAGAAGAGTGCCCAACAACACGTTTCTCATTTGATTCATAGGGAGAGTCTTTGTAGTCTATCATCTTGCTAACCATTTGTTATCTTTCCTACAAGGCACACCATGTCAGTCAAACCAAATCACAATAATTCAATGTACCTTAGTATACTTCGGGGAGGATACCTTGTCTGCAATATCAACAAATTAGCGTGATACATGTACAATATAGTCATGAAAACATATAAAATATAACACATAGGCATGTAACCATGTGTCCATCATTCTAGCTAGAGTCTAGCCATTAATGCATGACCATATCATTACACATGCCATGACCTCATGTGTGACAACAACAACCATATCACTGTATATTGATTGTATGAAAACATAAACAACATGTACCCAATCATACACCCATGACAACGCACTTCACACAATGACATCCTTATTCCCATGGCAATATCACTACGACCATGACCAACAACATGCATATGCAACAAGCATTCAAGGATGAATGACACACATGCAAACGACATGAATGCATGACCAACACATAACCCATACAGTCCAAGGGGTGAACCATGCTCTAATACCAATCTGTAACCACCCACCTCCCACATCTACCCAAGTAACCATCTAACCGGGGTATACATGTGATGAGAGGCTACTATGATAAGATTCAACCTCCATGGTGACCTTAAGGAAATTGAATTGACATAACGACATCAAACACACCTTCCACATCAACAATAACACTCCTAAGAGGAAAACCATCCACTCAAGGATCCTGGCCCTGGGTCCCACTGAGTTTTTAGACATCTTGATCTCTGGACACTCTCATGTTATGGGCATGCCAGCGTCCAGGGAACTTTGGACGCTCCCACAAGCCTACGTCCTAGGAATTTTCCTAGCAGATCTGTGCCAGCATCCGTGGAATTTAAGGCACTTTTCTAGCCCATAATTCCAGCCATTGCTCATAACTTGTTGTGACTTTCAGAATCCATTAAACATGTTATGACAAGACTAATAAACTAAAATCAAGTTCGGGACTAGGCCCAACCATCCCCAACCGGGACTGACATTATGTCAAACACTTGCAATCAATGCAATTTACAAGTCTAGGATACTAGAGAGAACATGAATGATTGAAAAATCTTATGAAACATGAAAAGAATGATCACCACCTTCTCCCTTGAACTGTTATGACATCAATTAGGTCTTGCATCCATCATTTTAACCATTACAAGTAAATACATGAAGTAACCATGACATGAACCAGTCAATTAACCATGCTTATAACAAGCATAAAACCATGGAAATGAAAGTGAGATAACAACCATTAAATCCACATATAAACAAGTACAAAAGCAAGAGAACTTAACTTTTATTAACCATAGGAAAATCCGACCAGGTTCAGGACTTCCATGTACCATCCAATAGTAGACATGGTTGAACCAAATCTTTCTTTCAGCTAGTCACCCCTGTGCCATATTCCAAGCATGAATGTGGGATCTCATGGATAAACCAATCCAAAAACAACAAAATGAATCTAGAGGTTAAAGCACCTCCACCCTCACCAAACCGTGATCACACTAAAACCATTGCTCCCATCACAAAATTGAACCGAACTTGGAATGCCATCCGGAATCCATCACTATCCTTGAGGAACCTTTTGTCTCCTTGCCTCTTAGGCTTTACCGCAATCCAGTCCAGGATCACTAGGCCCTAAACCGAGACACTAGCCTCTTAGGATTTATCACAATCCATACTCGAACACTAGGCCCTGAATCAAGACTCCTCCCTTAGGTTTTACCGTGTATCTTGCCAAAACTAGTCAAGGGATTCCTAGGACTTTGGGAATGAACCTTGAGACCACCTCTGCCCTGGATTTCGAAATCCATCTGGTAATTACAAAGCTCAAAACCGAGATAAACATCGCAATGCACCATGGCATACGGAAAAGGAAAAGCTAGACTAAAAACCATTGTCATAATGTGGAAAAACAATGCCACTGACAACAAGAGAACCATACACCAACATGCAAAGCCATTCATGTCAAAACTAGCTATAAAATCACACATGCAATATGTTAGCTAAAAGTATTCCTGCTCTTCCTTCCTTCCCATTTTCTTGCTTTTCCTTCCTTGCTCCAAAGCTAGAGTGCTCCAAGAAAACTCCACGTCCAAGAGTGAGAGAGAGAGAGATAATAATCAGAGAGCTCCAAAACTGAACCGACAAAAGTTACCAACTGATCCTCATAAACCTTTTTATTAATGAGGCCTCTATTTTCTTCATTTTCCTCCTCACATGCAACCTGTGACCTTTCACCTTAATTTTCTCCTAATTTTCTTTATTTTCATAAATAAATGTGCCAAAAATTCCTTTTTGCCTTTGCCAATTTCCTTTAGCCATAAACACATCTAGTGATTCCCACTAGGATATCTTTGCCCAACATTCAGCTTGGAATACATGTCCTTTAACCGTGGTCTCTTTTTTTTTTTTCCTTTACTAACTTTTTTTACATGGAATTTTCACCAGGATTGTTACACCAAACCCTAGGCTTGGGGTTTGTGGAGGAGTTTGCACACAAGTGTGGCATGTGGGTTTGAAACCCAAGCTTGGGTTTTGTACCCATCGACGTTGGGTACAAAACCATGAGGATATTTGATCTAAAATGAGGGTTTAACATCTTGTTATACTTACAAGAACCTCTCACTCCAAAGCTTAACAATTATTTGATCTAGCTTATGTTGACAATTGCGGAATTAAGTACTTGAAACAGGGGTATGTCTTTGTTTGTTTTTAAGTGTTTAAGTGCTTTAATTCAATTTGTTTCTGCTGATATTAAACACACATAACAGCCATATAATGCAGCAAATAAGCATCAACACATAATAACAAATTTAATCTAGGAGTTCATCCGAATATCGTGGCTACGTCTCCTTGAGCTTCTATCAATTTGACTTGGCTCTTTGGGATTATGGCTTCAATTCTTTTACAAGTTCCACACTCAACTCCAATGGTTATTGACTAAACCAATGGGCTTAGAAAACCATCTAAATCCATGTCATGGTTGTCATCATTCTGCAAACGGAGCTAAGATCCCTTACACTTGATTCCTTCAATCAGTGCACTGAGATTCCTTGAGATTCTTGATGGCACAAACTCCTTTATAATTCTTCAATTGTCTTTGAAACCTCTTCTACTATCTCCAGCACATGTCAGACATCAAGAATATACTGTTCATTTTCTCAAAATGAGCACTGCATCCCCGATCAAAGCCTTCCTCCATGGATGGCACTTGGTTGCCTCAAACTTCCCTGTAGCATCTCAGCCTTTAGAAGTCTTCAGATGCTTCTGTAAAACTTGCAATGGATTCAGAAAGCTCATTACAGTCAGGAATGATTGTTGGTTCATTGAGAACAAACACTGGTAGCTCCTGCAACTGCCTCCAACCCCTGGTGGCCCTAAGCTCCAAAATCTCTCTGGATGAAAATCTCCTTGAAGATGGCTTATTCAGCTTCTCTGGACTATTCCATTGGCTTTTTAACACCTCAATTAGCTAGCTAGCCTCTTGGTTCACTCTCTTAGGTCGAAAATCATTTCTGGAGTGCATTGAATCAGTTTTCCCTAATGATCCTCCACTAAATTTGGCTAACTGCAACAAATTTGGCATAACCGCCCTTTTTTAGCGCTCCACCAAGCTTAACCATTGGGGCTTACCATAACTGTCGGCGTTTCGCACATATGTGACAGGTACTACACCTGGCGGTTAGGGATAACGTTGGGCTAGCGGTTTGTTGGCAGTCAACATGCAAATCGCGTGTGGTTAATTGCAATCAGCGGACATGTCACCGCTTTTGGGGACTGTTGGCAATCCTGCTCTAGAAACCTCCACACATTAAACTTTAAATATAACCTTTGACTATAGATGGTTATCAAACAATGCATAGCGAAGGTGGTAGTGTGCTAGGCTAGCTCATCGGATGTCATGGGTTCGATCCCCCCAGACCCCAACATAATTTTACATGACCATTCTAGGGCCACATAGCAATGTTTGGGCTTGCCACGTGTCAGCACCTGATTGGTCAACCAAACAAGAATATTCTGGGGAATTTTGGGGAATATTCTTTTTTTAATATTTCCCCAAAATCAATTTATCCTTGGAAATTGCAATTTACTGGACTTTTCCAGATGGCGATAACTTCTTCATACGGTATCAGTTTTTTGAACCATTCACGGAGCCAAAATCAGGAAGACGAAATCTATCCGGTCGTTCAGGTTCGAAAGTCTTTTGAACACTTTGAATTTTGAGCTATCATTGAAGTCTTGGATTAATATCTAATCAATATTTGTAGATGTGATGGATGGATATGAGAGAGGATGCTGAGACGAACTAGACATAATGAAAATCATCAAAATCCAAATTGTAGAAATGAAGTTATTAATTTTTGAAGTTAATATGTGGGTTTGGTCAAGGTCGGCTACGCATTTAGAGACATTGTGACAAGTTGTCAAGACCACACATGTGACTTGATGGAGCCCTTGTATTGTGTATGAATATAAAGTGGAGAAGAGTCATTTAAAACATCCAAGAAGCATCTTTCATAGTCTACACATCAAGAAAGGAAACACGAGTGCAGGCGGCTCGAGTGCAGGAACGTGAGTGCAAGAATGCGCGAGTGCAAGAATGTGAGTGAGGGATGAGCATGTAGCAGACTTTACCATGGTGACACAAAAGTTGAGCAAGGCTCAGTATGTATTGTATTGATGTGTTAAGGTTGAATTGATGCTAATGGATGGTGTCCTAGGAGAGGACAATTTGGAAGTCTATTAGCAGCCATCTGGGGGGGTTTCCTAGGTGTTGGATTCCCTAAATAGGAGCACAAGCTACAACATACTTGGTCACTCGTGGACTATTGGAGGGCAGCGTGATAGTGGACCAAGTGTGGATAGTGATTGGGCATTTATGGTCTGCTGGAGGACACTGTGATAGTGCCCAAGTTGGAGCCCAATGTGCACCATATTCATGGAATTAAGTGGTTCCTAGAGTGGCAATTGTTGAACTCAAGGGTTGACGAACCAAAGGAGCAGCCATAGACTTGTATGTGGAGAAGGACTTCTATAGTAGATGATGGGGAGTCCTCCTAGCCCATGTTCGTAGTGACCAGATGGACATCTTATAGTGATAGGTGGTATCCCTCTGTGCCTTAGGTTGGTCTTCATTAGAGCAACGCAAGAAGACTATAGTGGGTTGAAGTCCCTGAGTAGCTGAAGAGCAGTAGTGGGAAGATTAAGAGTTGTTCACAAGTGGAGTTCTGAACAACTCAACAGGAATCGTGATGTGTCTTGCCCTTGATGGACTAAGGCACAACTAGTGAGCAGAATGATAGTTGAGGTTCATTGGTCAACTGAACTTGGATTCTTGATAGAGGCAGTGCTGCAGATCGAGAGCTGAAGGACCATGTAGGTACAGGGTACGACCGAGAGGAGTTGAGAGAGTTGCCTACATCAGCCAGATGGTAAGAGTACCTTGTTGAGGGTAGATTGATTGTCGATGGAATGACATCAAGCCCCTTGTATCTTCTATCAATGGATGTATGAAGGCCATTATCCCTGGTACGGGAGCCCTAGAATGTTGTATTATATATTGATTAATATAATGAATTTGGGTTGAAAAATGTAAAAAGTTGTCATATTTTGTGCACTAGTAGATTTACTATTATTTATAATCTATTTTTCAAATTAGTATCAATGTGATTCTTGGTTTTGTAGCGTCAAAGATTTAATATTCTATCCTAGACACAAGATCGTGGAAAAACAACATGGTGTCGAAGCGTATATGAGCTACTATGAGGGATATTGAATCAAAGAGTGCACAACAAAGAAACTCAAAGGGAGTTCTGGGTGTCTAGATCATGGAGTAGAGGGTTGAGCTGAAGACATGTAGATGTGGTCTTGACTGGCTTAGCAACAATATTGGCTTAGAGTTCTAGTGGATTGGTGGTCATCCTAGTGAACAACAGTTTGTTGTAGGGCAGATTGTTGATCATGGAATTCCATTGATTTGTCATGGATGGTTGGGAAAACTTGAGGTTTTCTTTGGCTTAGACGAGATAAGGTTGATCGAGATGGCTTCATGTGATGGATTACATATTTGGAAAGATAGAGTCTTCATTGGATTGTGGTGTTGCATATTCGAGATTGGATGGATTTGCATGAGTGGTATTTGATCCAGGAGGATGAGTGCTTTTCAGACTGAGCCAATGAAGATCATCTAGGCTCAAAGGGAGTAGCCCTATGGAGGTTTTGGGATCTTCGGGTTCATATGTGATGAGGCAAAGGCACTATCAGGATAGCAGGTTCATTCTATAGAGTATGTTGCGGTGATGGATGCCAAATGGGCTAGTGTCGTCAGTGATGATGATGATGGATACTTCCTAGTGTTGGAAGTACCTCCCTCGCTAAGAGGGAGTGTTGAGATTTATAGCTTGGGAGGTACTCCAAACCCTAGGCTTGAGGTTTGTGGAGGATTTGGCACACAAGTGTGGCTTATGGGCTTGAAACCCAAGCTTGGGGTTTTGTACCCATCCATATTGGGGCCATAACCATGAGGATATTTATACATGTGATGGATGGAGATGATAGAGGACGTCAATACGAACCAAACTTAATGAAAATCATCAAAATCTGAGTTGTAGAAATGAAGATATTAATTTTTGAAGTTAATATGTGGGTTTAGTCAAGGTGGACTACGCGTTTAGAGACCTTGTGACAAGTTGTCAAGGACACACATGTGACTTGATGGAGCCCTTATATTATGTATAAATATAAGGTGGAGGAGAGTTATCTAATACATCCAAGAAGAATATTTCGTAGTCTACACATTAAGAAAGGCAACTCGAGTGCAGGTAGCTCAAGTGCGGGAACGTGAGTGTAGGAACACCTAAGTGCAAGAAAGAACGAGTACAGCAACGCGCAAGTTTAAGCAATGCGATTGAGGGTTGAGCATGTAGCAGACTACACCAGGGTGGCACAAAAGCTAAGCGAGGCTTGATATGTATTGTATTGATGCTTGTGAATGGTGTCCTAGGAGAGGACAATTTGGAAGTTTGTTAGCAACCATGTGGAGGGGTTTCCTAGGTGTTGGATGCCCTAACTAGGAGCAGATAACAAACTTGGTCACTCATGGACTTTTGGAGGCCAGCGTGAGAGTGGAAAAAGTGTGGATAGTGAATGGGGATTTATGGTCTACTAGAGGACAGTGTGATAGTGCCCAAGTTGGAGTCTAGTGAGCACCATCTTCATGGACTTGGGTGGTTACTAGAGTGGTAGTTTTTTAACTCAAGGGTTGGCGAACCAGAGGAGAAACCCTAAACTTGTATATGGAGAAGCACTTCTACAACATATGATGGGCAATCCTTCTAGCCCATGTTCATAGTGACTAGATGGACATCTTATAATAATAGGTGGCAACCCTTCGTGCCCTATGTTGGTTTTCATTAGAGCAACACAAGAATACTATAGTGGGTTGAAGTCCCTAAGTAGCCGAGGAGCAACAATGGGCAGATTTAGAGTTGTTCATAGGTGGAGTTGTGAACAACTCGACAAGAGTCTCAATGTGTTGTTCGCTTGATGGACTAAGGCACAAATAGTGAGCAGATTGATAGTTGAGGTTCATTGGTCAGATGGATTTGGATTGTTGATAGAGGCAGTGCTGCAGATAGGGAACCGAAGGACCAGGAAGGTACAAGGTACGACCAAGAGGAGCTCAGAGAGTTGACTACATCTGCCAGATGGTCAGAGTATCTTGTTGAGGGTAGATTGCTTGTCGACGGACTGACACCAAGCCCCAATTTTGTAGCTTGTATCAGTATATGTATGAGGGCCATTATCCCTAGTATAAGAGCTCTAGACTGTTGTATTATATGTTGATTAATGTAACAAATTTGGGTTGAAAAATGTAAAAATTTGTCCATATTTTGTGCACTAGTAGATTTACTATTGTTTATATTCCACTGTGCAAAGTAGTATCGTTGTGATTCTTGGTTTGGTAGAGTTAGAGATTTAATATTCTATCCTAGACCCAAGATTGTGGAAAAATAACAAACCTCGAAATACATACCATCGGGTTCAAATCTCTTTACATGACCAGATTGACCCATCTTGCAAGGCTTATGATGCTGCAAACGCTTTCACCAACTTTGAAACACTCTAGTCAAAGGTTGTAAGACGCTCAGAAAGCTTCCTGCGCACTAAAACTACAAATCTAGGTTTGCTAGAAAACATTATTTTAGGGGAAACATGGTAATTAGGGTTTTTTAATGGCTCTATTAGGCATGAGAACACTGCTAACTGTCAAATCATGGATAAAGAGGGTGTATATTTATGAACAAACACTTGGGTGCTCGAAAGGATGGCGTTAGTGGCTCGAAAACCAAGTTTTAAATTTTTTCTGTGAGCGCTATGAAAATATTTCATAGCGCCAGTTGTAATTCACTATAGGTCAAAGTGCTACAAAAAAACTTAGGATAAGCCTAGGGTTAGGTGAAAAAAGTTTGATGAGACACATTCCTATACTTAGATAACAAACTTTAGAAAGATATAATACCCCCTTTTCATAATCACGACTTCACAAAAAATGAACTGATAACATGGCCTTGAACTGAAGGTGAAAACCTGATGCTAACCAGTAGCATGAGATGCCCTTAGCATAAGAGTGTTATGAGAATGTTGTTGAGGAGTGTTTAGGATGATGTATATATACACTGCCCCATTATAGATAAGATAAAGTTGTTGAGCTTGAGGATCACCTCTTCTCCATTTTGAGGCACAATTATGGTTTGCATCTAACACTGATAGGGAGGAGTGATTTCAAAAAATAGTGTGAGAGGATAAATATGTTTAAGTCAAATATACATATGTTCCATTATTAGATAAATATTCAATAATGGATGGCAATGGTTTGGTAATAGGTAGTGAAAATATTGACCTCAATGTCATGGTGTACTGGTAATTAGAAAAATGTCAATAAGGCTTTAGCTAGTGACTCAAAAGTGGCATGAATACATCTAGGTTACTTGATACACTATTTGTTAGATGCCGATATGAGTGTGAATTGAAACAACTGAAGCTAAATGGAATATTCCATGGTATTATTACATGAACACTAGTATGAAAGGTCATCACATGGTTTGATAAGTCCTCACGAAATCGATCCTTGAAGTTTTGGGATATTATATGACAACTTGGTAGGATAGGGTCATTGACAAGACACACCATTTCAGGAAGGTTTGGGCTTGTCATATATGGCACATTTTGGTTATTCCAAGTATAGTAGATGTACAATTGGCAGACAAACTCATGGATGAATAACTCATAATGAAATAGCTTAAAGGGGATGAACTCAAGGTAGAAGAACTCAACATGAAGGAGGTCATATTGGATGAGTATGGGATTGGAGAACTTTTCGTGTGCCTTGATGGAGATACAGAAAGAGTAGGGAACCCTCCATGCAAATGAGGAAATCCATGAAGCTAAGAAAATGGCAAGGACAATGATGATTTCCAATAGTGCCCAATTTTTATAATCTCATATAATCTACAAGGTGTTGGGTAAAATAAGTTGTCCCATATTGAAGGCTTTTGTGATTCGTGATTTAAGCAAAGATCTTCGGGAGAAATCACATAGATATCTTAGGGTCGACGTGTTTTGAACCTCTACCGAGGTTCATCATCAGGACAAAATTAGAGAGTAGGATCAACACATCACCTATTTATATCAGAGGTGAAACGGTAAATCTTTAACAATAAAAAAAATGAACGTTATAGGATCCAAATAAATAATTAAAATAAGCACTCTATTAATTAATTAGTGATTATTTATAATTTTTATTTATCTAATATTCATGTATGACTTTGAGAAACATCAATACTTATTCATAACTTTTAATATACTATAAGATTCAACTATAATCATTCAAATATATATCTATATGTAACAAGGTCTAGATAGTAGCTAGTACCTGTCGTTTAGCTTAAATATAGCTTAATTAAATAAAAATAATAATAAAGACAAAAATTTCATCACAAAAATAAAACAACTAATAAAAATATGGTATTCTTGAATCCCATCACAAAAAATTAAGAAATGTGATTAATTAATATGTTTATATTAACATACAATAATATATATATTGTGTGTGTGTGTGTGTGTGTGTGTGTGTTTTATTTTTATTAATATAAATATATAGTTGTTATAATTGAATTTATCAATGTATCTTTTTAATATAGTAATAAGTCATTTTAAATTGAAATATTGTTGAAGAAAATATAATTCATAAAAAATAGTAACTAATTGAAATGGAAGTTACTAAACAACTTAAAACAAGACCTCAACTAATCACCTTCCAAAAAAATAAATTTAAAAGAATAATAAAAAATGAATTCTTAATGATAGTGCCATACATTTTTTTGTCAAAGACAAACTAACACCACCATGCAAGTATAGTAAAATAAATAATATTAATTATAATTATAAATATCAATAATTGAAAAAAAATAATAAAAACCAAAATTAATAAAAATTAAAATAAACAAATAAAATTTAAAAACATCAACAAAACAAACATATAAAAATAAGGAGAACACAAAAAAAATAATAATAAAACCAAGATAGGAGAAAGAAACCAAGGAGGGGAGAAAAACAAGCATGGGCTTAGGAATAAAGGGAAGGGACCCACGAATTGTTGATCTTCCATCCATAGTCCCTGTTAGGGTCCTATAAATTATTGGATCTCAAGGTGATTGAGTATTTTGTATTTGTGATTTCATATTGTACATAATTTTGATATCCAAATGATTTCCAAAAACATGAAAAAATAAAATGAAAAGAGGGTATGTTAAAAAAAAAGAAGGAAATAAGAACCCCACAAAAGAAAAAATAGAAAATAATATTGAAAGTGCTGCAAGTCTAAATGCCACTACTGGTAAGTTAGTTCTTTTAATTCATTATCAAATAAGGTTGTATGCAAATTGTTTTTGAATGCCACAATGACTAAAATTATGTTCAGGTCATACAGTTTAATCATGACTGAACACATTTAAATTTCTGTTAAATAGGTTAGTAAATAAAGGTTTACCAAACAGTTTAATCTTGGTAAATCAGTAGCTAAGTAGAAATAAAATTGATTCAACAGGTTAATCTAAATCAATGGCGAGATAAGTGATAGGATAAGGTAAATTTTCATGAAAGAAAAATGATTTGGGTCTGCTAGTTTAAATGCACCCTGCAAAGCAAGAAGATAAAATGTTAGCTTAGAAAAAGAATTGAAATGAAAAAGTGTAGGTAGAAGCACTATAGTGATTAGAGGAAAAACATGAAGATTTTATCTTAAGTCAAATGTTAATATTATTTTCATGTGTAGAAGAAAAAGTAAAGGAATTAGAGTTTGACCCTAAAGTTTGGTGTATTAGATAATTGTTTATATATTATCGCCTATCCCTAAATACCCCGAAATCACCCCTCCGCTCATATTTTGTGTCCACTCCCCTACCCCACCATACACTCGAATCATTCACCCACTATGCATTAAATACTTTATCCTATCCCACTGGACACCCTGTCACATCACGTTAATATCTTGTCACCTTTCCCATCATCCACGCCCACCTCCTAAAACCGACGTCCTATAGTACATTTCACCCCCCCTCACCATCCAAAATTTACCATCGGGGGGGAGGGGGAAGTTCCGAAATGGTTGGTTTTCAAACCCATGCCCATTGCAACGTGTCACTACCACATGGTTTCACACCCACCCCCTGAAAAAGTGGTTTCTCCATTAAGCAAAACCATTGCCCTATCCGTTGCGCTCCCGCTAGTCATCCTTCACCACGCCATCCATCCGTTGCTCTGCCAATCACATCCGCTCCCTCCAAAATTAATCTGTTAAGCAATTAAATTGCTTAACCATTAATCCAACGGACCAGTGCCACCATCAACGGGAAAAGCCAAAAGACTATATAATCCCTCCTTTCGCCCATTCATCGGTTACTGATCTTATGCACTACTATTGCTCCGTTATAGGTGTGCCAATCCAAAATGCAACAACTTCACCCGGTCGGGGATATTGCCTGCAAACCGAATTTCAAGCCAGTACCTCTATTTTCTTGTCAATAAATCCTAAGTCCCCTTTGCACACTGTAAGCCTCTACCATCCAAATTTCACTAGTGTTCTCAATTTAGCCAATCATGCCTCCGAAAGACAAGGGACAAGAGGAACCTGTGAGTCCTCTGATCCACCCTTCTATCAATTTTCACCTCATCCCTTTGGCAAACAGAGACTATAAAATTCATGAAACCCTCTGTAAATTTGATCTATTTGAGATGTATTGCTGGCTTCAGGACAAACTAATAGATAAATCTGATGATATTCAACTCTGGGAATCCAATTTGCCCCACTATATGTTTCCCTATACCCACAACACCCATGAATTCATCAAGAAATGTCATGCTTTCTATCTACCCAACCAAAGAGTTATTATTGCCCCTACTAGAGAAATTCTATTCACTATCACTCCCCAAGCTATAGACCAAATGATGCAAGCTCCTATAGCAGAGAATTCCACCCCTTTTTCCCATGAAGCACTTGTTAAATTATATAAAAAATTGGACTTTTCTAAAAGATCCAAAATCCTTGAGCGTTTCTTGACTGGAGATGCCCCATTACCCAAGAAAAATCCTCCCTATCCATCCTCCATTTTCCCTGAGAGAGCCAAGCAAATCATCATAGTCATCTCCTACCTCCTTGGCTATTACTCAGATCAATGGGTATATGAGGCAATCATAGGATTTCTTTCTATTTTCTCTGCAGATTCCAAGCCTTCCATCTTGTTACATGTTTTTATATTTTCAGGGAGACAATCTCAAGCTTTCTCTGCAAAAGTTGGATTAAAAAGGAAATCAACAGTCAATCATCTTCTCGACTACACTGGTAATGAAGGAACAAAAGGAATATTCATATAAACAATTCACAAATATGTTTGTACACCCAGCACTCAGTCTCCTAAGCAGCAGGTGAGAACCAAGAATCAGTGAAGAAATTAGGAAAGTTTTGCAATTATCAAACCAAGTCTAGACAGGGGATTGGTACCTTTATCAGAATTACACAGAGCTGAGGATTTTTGGGTGTGAGCTTGCCCCTTACAAACTGCCAAAATTCCTCCCAATGAGGATTTTTGCCTTGGAATACAATAGGAAAATGCTCAATATGGATGAGATTCATTTGTAGCTGCCAAAAAGAAATCTCAATTCAAAATTAAAACTCAAATAGGGCCTTTTATTTGTAACAGCAGGGCAGACAAACTGTAGAAAGAAATGCAATTCAGCCCCAGTCTCACCTGGTCATATGATCTATTAGGGGTCATATCCAAATTGAGGGTAGAGAACAAATCTACTGCTTATTTTCACACATCCAGACCAGAGAATGAAAAGTATAAAAACCAGCTAGAATGGACTAAGAACACTCTACAAGAGGCAAAGGAGCAGTTGGTGTCCACTTCGACAATATAGACTCTTATCATAAAGGAGAAAACAGTAAAGAGAAGTAGAGAAGAAGAGTCACCTTCAGTGACTGAGATTTCTAGTGAAGGCTTTAAAATCATGTACAGGAAGAAGGCCAAGCTACATTCCAAACTAAGCCTAAACAAGGATTCATAGCAAGAGAACATTATCACCACTAAAGAGCCACTTGTTTCCTCATTAGTGGGCGATCAGACTACACTTTCTCTGACTACCTCGACAACTTCACAAGATCAGTAACAGACCATGCAAACCAACGCATCTACCATGGGGGGACAGAAAAGAGTATATTTGATATATTCAAGGAGATTAAAGTAGGAAATGAGGCCTTGAAGATCAATAATCAGTTATGGAAGCAGACTTCCAACTCTTAAAGCAAACTGCTATCAACTTTTGATTCAGAGAAAGGAAAAATGCAAATGGCCTTCCTTTCAAGCACAGATCCCACAACCTAAGGCATCATCAAATTACAAGAATACATCATTTGAATTTGATGTGAAAGACATACATCCCATTGACCAAATGGAGATGCACAAGCATACTAGACAAATGATTTCATCTACTCCCACTAACGTTGCTACGAGTTTTTCTAAATTGCAGGTTACATTAGCCAATGTTCAATCACAATTGAAGATGGTGAAAGTCTCTGCACTAGCCAAAGATACCAGGATCAAAGATTTGGAGGACTTGGTGATCAAAGTAGGATATGATCCTGCAAATATCAATGTTGTAGAAGAGATCGTAAAGAAAAAGAACACAGACATACCAACATTAAGGAAGAAGTTAAAATTACTAGCCATAGAAGATCCTCTGGCCAAGGACATTGAAGAAACAGAGTCACAGAAGGCAGACATGATGAAGCTTATCATGGAGCACAGTACACAGTTGAAGCAAATGGAGACATAGATGGAAAAGATAATCAAAATTTAGGAGTAGGTTGCCAAAATGGCTATCTTCCCTTTGGAAGCATTGCTTATTACAACCATTCCTATAGCTACATCTTCCACAACAAACACAGGGGTTGTTGCAGATCAGTTGGAAAATGTAGTGCAGAACATGTCTCTCAAAACCAAAGGAATCAAAAGATTTCAGGCTCAAGTCAATCTTCTACAAGACCAGAAGACAAAGATTGAAACTTTTCATGTAGTAGAGCTACAGAGAGCTCAAAACCAAATAGAAGTATGGAGGAAATCAGCAACTGAGTTCTCTATTAGCCACACACTGGCCCAAGTTAAAGAAAATATCTAGAACAATATTATTGAAACAATGGATGAAATATGGCCTTGTATCCAGATTATATTTGAGTAGAAAGAGTTGATGGAGAAAGCCAAGCAGTCCATTTCCACTATCAACATTGTATTGGGAGAAATGCCTAACACAGCCAACCACATTATCAAATTTCTCAACTCTAAAATAGATATGAATTGGATGATTTGGGAGTAGATGACATAACAGAAATAATATTAGAAGTAACGAAAGTTCTGACAAAGAAGAATTTGATTGTGCAGCTGACGAAGAAATGTCACACTTTGGAGGTAGCAGTTAACAGGTTTTTCACCAGAATAGAAGCATTGAATAAGAAGGCCCTACCTTCTTTATTTGTAATTAATGACAAGCTGATGACCAAGGAAGACTATATGAATAAGCTAAAAGACATTGCAAAGGATACGACCAAGTCTTCCCACATTAAAGGTGTTATGACAGGGAGAGTGATTTACGAAGCTATCAACAATATGAGTTTCATCTAACATGAGATAAAGCACATTTTTGTAGTAAAACCCACATTCGCTCGGTATACGGAGGTAGATGAGATCTACCACAAATTAACAAAATTTACCATTCCAGATGAGGAGCGATGGGATAAACTGTGTGAATTTTAGGATTAAAGAAAGGGCCAGGTCCACCAACGCAACACCCAAATAGTTGCCACTCAACAACTGTTCTCCACCAAAGTAGTGTCAAATGTCATGATCACTTCGCCAAATTCACCTCTTTTGGTCGCATTATTTCATTTATGTTAGTTTGAAGTTAATAATAGAATGTCATGTCAAGGAGGCGTTAATTGTAATCTTTTTTGCAAATTAGGTTTAAATGCTTCATTCAGTCGAAGTATCGAGTGTCGATTCCTGATCACTATAACTTTTTTTATTATCAAGAATTGTACTTTTTCCACGCTACTGGACCACCATTAATACAAAGACTTTTCACAGGATTCTTGTGTTGCAATCAAGCATAATCATATCTAGCCTAAAATCAACTTAAAAACCAAGCTAAATCATAAAGATAGATCCCTCTCTGAAGCTAGCAGGGCTAGATCCTAGCTTCAAAAGTGGTTTGATGTTGTCCAATATTTACTCCCTCAACCTCAAAAATATAGAACGATAACATAGTGGCGACCATACTGGGGAAGAATGCATTTTAATCCAAAACATTATTATTCCCTAGTTTAAAATCAATATTTTAGTAAGCAATTGTTGCATCAATATGAAATACATGATTTGAGGTTGTTTTTTGTAAATATCTGCTAGATTATTAAGTCTGATTTTGATTTTTGTGTGATGATTTTTCATAACCCTGGCTCCCTAAAGAATTTATACTAGATCTCATCCTGATCCCAACCCTACTAAAATTGTAGATGACCTTGAGAAAATAGTAAGAAAGAAAATTTTACCGAGAGTCAAGGTAGTAATAGTCCCTTGTCTAGATTCAATTATCCTATGGAAAATACCCCTTTTTCAAGGTCTAATTCTCTCTTAGAGAAATTTGAAACTTTACAAGACATAGAATTTGATTTTCATTTTCATCAAAGTTTGTTTAGATCTAAGTCTGAGGCCTTTATAGATCAAACTATCTTAGATAGAGCCACACTGCAACCATATGTACCCCAAACCCAAGACCTTGAAACAAATCCCGATCTAGAATCTTTACAACAATTTTACAAATTACAAGGTCTAGTTTCAGTGTTGGACCAAGATATCGAAGAAGCTTTCATTCAACAATCTATTGAATTCTCTTCTTTGACTATTGCAACAACCTCTTTGTCTAGTCACTCTTCCCAATCTGTACATTTATAGCCTCCCAGTCCTACTCATTCCATAGTTTCATCTTCCCTGCCTCTGATTTCTCAGACTACTATACCTACCATCCCTGTAGTTGTCCAAAATACGCCTCCACTAGGTCCATGCTCAAGTCAATCTACCAGGATAGTCATGGCAGGAAGGTATGCACCCTTGGTGTTACCAGGACAGCTAAATGTTATGCCTACAGATTATCCATCCAAAATTGTGACCTTTGATAATATTGGCACTTATACTGCCCAACATCATGTGGATAGGATGAATGATGTGTTTGATCTCCAAGAAGTAGATGAAGCTGATGTTAAAATGATATTGTTTGCCCAGAGCTTAGGAGGTGATGTGAAGAAATGGTTTAGGGGTTTACCTGCAGGAAGTATAGCTAACCTTGCTGCTTTCCATCAAACCTTTTTAGCTAGATAGGAGATCAAGAAGAACCCACTTCAACTCCTAAACGAATATAAAAAGTTAAAAAGAAAACCCAATGAAACTGTGCAAGAGTATTGTGAAAGATTCAATACTATTTAGAATGCCATTCCACAAGACATCAAGCCCTCCCCTGGTCTAGCTCTAATTGATTTTCTAGATGGTTTCAATGTAGATATGGAATATCAATGTAGGGAAAGAGACCCAACAACTTTGGAAGAAATGCAAGCAAATGCAATTAAAGTTGAAGCCAACATCCTGGCCAGAAAAGCCAAACTGAAGTCTGAACGCAGAGTAACCATAAAAGAAGAACCTTCTACTTCTGTTGTTGACCATGAGATTGATAACCTAGCTAAAGTAGTGAATCAAATGGTGCAAAGAGTGAGCATCAATTACCAAAATCAAGCAAGAGAAAACCAAAATGTCCCACAAACCAGTAACCAAAACTTTGGAAGAAATGTTCCCCATATTAAACGAAGAGAGCAAAAGGGACCAGACCAGCAGATTCAGTCTCCTTTTCAGGAAAATTACGCAGATGATGAGGGGAGTGTCGTGGAAGATTTGGATGATAATCAAATTATTTTGCTAGGGATAAGTGATGATGAAACAATTTTCCTCACTCAAGAGGAACAATAACTTTCTCTTATAGCCTAGACGAAAATGGATTCTCAAGAGTCAAAAGAATACAAACAAGGATTTGAAAATACCATAATGGAAGTCCATTGGCAGTATAGTCTTAGAATTAAGAAAAATCAAGATACTACAAATAAAGAGAATGTTGAAAATCTTGTAAAAAAGGTCTTTGATTCTGATCCCAAGAAAACAACAGAAAATCCCCCTAAGAAAACCACATAAAATATTGGAAAGAAGCCAGCAGAAGCTACTATGAAAAAGGCAATTGACACTTCTTCTAGAAATACTCAAACTAATCTACATTCTACCAGCCAACAAACTGAACTGGACACAAAAATAGTTGTTGATAAGTCTGATTTTTCAAATCTGCTTAAAAGTCAAACACCATTCAATATAGAAAATGAACTTGCAAAATTGAAAATTTTTATTCCCTTAACTGAATTAATCAACAAGAATGTATAAAGGACTCAGGTCCTGAAGGCATTAAACATTGGGGAGAAAACCGACGATGTAAATTTGAGTGATGATCAGCCTGAGCTCCTATTTGGGCCAGAAGTAGATGGCAAACCACAAGAAGGAGGGGTTACTCCATTTTATGTCAGTTTGAATCTCATGATAAAATTCTCCACAATGCTATGCTAGATTCAGGTGCATCCCATAATTTAATGCCCAAAGCAGTCATGGAGAAGCTAGGACTACTAGACAATACAAAGATTTGTGTTCCTTTGATTTAAGCAAAGTTAGATGCCTAGGCCTTATCAAATACTTGTGTGTTACTTTAGCCCAAATCCTTGCTAAAAGTCTAGTGATGGATATTGTGGTTGCAGACATTCCCCCAAAGTATGGCATGTTGTTGTCACGCTCATGGGGAGCAAAATTACAAGGAACCCTACAAGTGGACATAACTTATGCCACTATACTAGTGTTTGATCAACATAGAAGACTGTACAGGGAAACTTTAATGAAGTATATGGTCAACAGTCAAGATAAACCACACAATTACCCTCTTTACTTTGTTCATTCGGACCTAGACTATTTCATTCTTTACAATGATGAAGGCATTGATGCACAGGTTACTCAAGCAGAAAATGGCATTAATGAACAACATGAAAATAAAACACTAAAACTGAACCTTTTTGGAACATGAGCTTTGATGGCTCTTGTAGCAAAGCTGGTTCAGGGGCAAGTGTTTGGGTGTCCAATTCAGGGAACAATCATGCAGAAGGTCATTCCTATAAACTCAACTTTCATTGCACCAATACTATAGCACAATATGCGGCACTTCTTTTAGGATTGCAATTATTGAAGAAGTTAGGTGCTAAAAGAATTGTTGTTCATGGGGATTATGAATTAATTGTAAGACAGATCAAGGGAGAGTATTGTGCCAAACATCCTAGGTTGAGAGCCTATAAGAATGTTGTGCTTTACTTTCTAGGAACTTTTGTAGAGTATGATCTTGTTGTCATTCCTAGAAATCAGAATGTCTTGGCTAATGGTTTAGCTTTTTCAACTAGCACATGTAAAATGCCTCATCCCAACAAACAATATACAATGGAGGTTAAACGTCGTCCAACTGTACCTAACAATAACATTCACAGGTATTTGGAAGTGACAAAGAAATTGAAAGATTTTTACAATCCAAGGATGAGTATGAAGAGTACAACATATATTTATAGTGTGAAGTAGAAAATCAGATTGTTGAATATGTTAGTATAGATAAGCAACTTGATGATTTTGATGTAAATATTCCAGTCAATAAAGATGTACATAAATTATAATCGCATGAAATAGATCCATAAAAAGTTTGAAGTACTTCAGCTTAAGGATAATGTTCTTCCTAGGGGTTTAGTTCCATTAGAAGAACTTTTCTATTTTAATGATGTAGCAAAAAAGCCAAAAATGGAACCCACAGGGGCATACATAGAAGAATGCAATATAGGTAGTGAGTAGAATCCGAGATGATAAAACTCTCAAAATCCCTTCCTCTTGTCACAAAAGAACGGTATATAGCCCTTTGTAAAGAGTTCATAGATGTCTTTGCCTAGAGTTATGAGGATCTAAAAGCATATGACACTAGTATCATACAACATAAAATCCCAATAAAAAAAAGATCAAAAACCATTCAAACAAAAACTTCGTAGGATAAATCCTGTCCTAATGCCTTTGATTGAGAAAGAAGTAAAACAGATGTATGCTGATAAATTATACTTCCTCTTAGATACTTTAAATGGGTCTCTAACATTGTGCCTACTAGAAAGAAAACTGGAGAAATCAGATTATGTATTGATTTCAGAAATCTTAATAAGGTATCCCTCAAAGACAATTACCCCTTACCTAAAATGGATCATATATTGCAAAAGCTAGTAGGGTCTAGTAGGATTTCCTTGTTAGATGTTTTCTCAGGTTATAACCAAGACTTAGTGCATCTTGATGATTAGGATAAAACCCCCTTCACTAACATGGGGCAATTTCATGTATGTGAAAATTCCCTTTGGGTTAATGAATGTTGGAGCCACTTTCCAAAGAGTAAAGGATATTGCCTTTGCTGATATTGGCCATTTTATTGTGATTTATATAGATGGAATTACTGTCTATTCTAAAACTAATGAGGAACATTTTGCACATCTGAGAAGAGTGCTTGAAAAATGTAGAAGGTTTGACATCTCACTTAATCCTAAAAAGACATTGTTTGGCCTTGAGGAAGGAAAACTTCTTGGTCACATTATTTCCAAGGATGGAATTAGGATTGATCCCAGTAGAATTGAAACAATATTAAAAATCAATCGCCCAAGAAATTTCAAAGAGCTTCAATCTTTTATTGGTAAAATCAATTTCCTAAGGAGATTCATTCCTAACCAGGCATAACTTCTTATAAACATAACAAACATGCTGAAACAAGATTCTGAAATCAAATGGAGTACTGAGGCTAAACAATCCTTTGACTTAGTTAAACAAGCATTGACCAAGGCACCAATATTGATCAACCTAGATTTTACAAAGATTTCATAATCTTCTCTTTTGCTTCCAAACACAGCATTGCAGCAGTATTACTGCAGAAAAACAGTGAAGGGATTTGAACAACCTATTGCATTCTTTAGTAAAGCTTTAAGAGATGCATATTTGAGATACAATATTATGGAAAATAGGCCTTTGCATTGGTTAAAGCAATAAAAATTTTGCATTCCCATATTATTGCTTATGTACCTAATGCAGGTGTTAAGGACATTTTGACACAGAATGGACCTAATGGAAAGCGAGGCAAATGGATTCCCGTCATTCTAGAGTATGACTTAGAAATCAAGCCCACCAAGTGAATCAAAGATAAGGGACTAGCCAAATTGACAACTGAGACAAATTTCCATGCTTTCGACATTAATTTGATTGATTCATTAGATAATCAAGAGGAACAGGCGACTCCACAAATTGATGAGGCATTTCTGAACTCACCCCGGTATGCAGACTTGCTTTATGTTTTATTTAATTTAAATACTCCTCCTGGTTTGACAAAAATAAAGGCAAGATTTCTGAAGTTAAAAGCAATTAAATTTTGCATAATAGATAATGTCTTGTATTGGAAAGATGTTGGGGGTATCTTACTTAAATGCTTGTTAAAGGATGATGCAGAAAAAGTTATGCAAGAAATCCATGAAGGATATTGTGGTGGACATCTTTATTGGAAAACCACTGCCAATAAATTCCTTAGACCTGGTTTCTATTGGCCTACCCTTTTCCCTGACATTCACAAACAAGTCACCTCATTTCATAAATGCCATATTTTTGAGGGAAAGAGAAAATTCTTGCCCTTTCCATTAAAGCTTATCTTTGTTGAAAGCCCCTTCCATCAATGGGGATTGGATTTCATTGGTGAAATTCATCCCTCTTCCTCTGCCCAACATAAGTGGATTCTTACAGCCACTAACTACTTTACCAGGCGGATAGAGGCCACCACTTCCAGAGCTTCCACTGATGCTGTCATTATTAAATTCCTTGAGACTAATATCCTCTCCAGATTTGACTTTCCTGGAAAACTCATCATTGATAATGTTGCAGCCTTCAAATCTAAAAAGATTGTTGAATTCTACCATAAATACATTATTACTTTGGGACATTCAACAACTTATTACCCTCAGGGTAATGGGTTTCCTGAATCCTCAAATAAAAGCTTGGTAAACATCACAAAAAAGATGTTAGAAGACAAAAAAAGTCCTGGCATAACAAGTTGGTCAATGCACTTTGGGCTGACAGACTTACTACAAAAAAATCAATTGGCATGTCACCATACCAATTGGTCTATGGGATGGATGCAATTTTTCCATCCTCCTTAGGAGTTCCAGTCATGAAGATCATTCAAGAAGTGCAAGCTGAACCCAATGATGTACAGAGAAGGATTAATCAAACTATCCAGTTGTAGTAGTCCAGGGAGGAAGTATACAACAACACCCAAGTTATTCAAGAAAATGTTAAAAATATCTTTGACAAAAGAACAAAAGATGATGACTTTAACATTGGGGACCAAGTTTTAAGATGGGATTAAAGGAGAGAAGACAAGGAAAACATGGCAAGTTTGATAATCTTTGGAATAGACCATATATTGTTCATCCTTTCAGGGGAAATAATGCATTCTACCTTAAAGACCTAGATGGAGCAGAGATACTTGGAGGTCCTGTCAATGTCAGGATGCTGAAGCACTACTTTTCTTAGCCTACAAATTTTCCTTTCATCATTGTAAATATCATAGTCTTTATGGTTTTGATTGGGTAACTTATTAACAAAGGTTGAAGCCTATAGTGAAGGCCCTAAGCTTGGATTAGTGAGTTAACAATAGTTATCTTAAACAACAAATAAATCAAATGAAGGCATTACAAACATGGAGTACTCAAGGCTACTGATCATATGTTCTTGACACTTCACTTGGAGAAGTGCCATCCCCAGCTGGAACCACTATTAGGGTCCTATAAATTATAGGATCTCAAGATGATTGAGTATTTTGTATTTGTGATTTGATATTGTACATAATTTCAATATCCAAATGATTTCCAAAGCCATGAAAAAATAAAATGAAAAGAGGGTATGTTAAAAAAAGAAAAGAAAAGGAAATAAGAACCCCACAAAAGAAAAAATAGAAAATAATATTGAAAGTGTTGCAAGTTTAAACGCCACTACTGATAAGTTAGTTCTTTTAATTCATTATCAAACAAGGTTGTGTGCAAATTGTTTTTGAATGCCACAATGACTAAAATTCTGTTCAGGTCATACAGTTTAATCATGATTGAACACATTTAAATTAGTGTTAAATATGTTAGTAAATAAAGGTTTACCAAACAGTGTAATCTTGTTAAATTAGTAGCTAGGTAGAAATAAAATTGATTCAATAGTTTAATCTGAATCAATGGCGAGATAAATGATAGGATAAGGTAGATTTTCATGAAAAATATTGATTTGAGTCTGCTAGTTTAAATGCACCCTGCAAAGCAAGAAGAAAAAATGTTAGCTTAGAAAAAAGAATTGAAATGAAAAAGGGTAGGTAGAAGAACTATGGTGATTAGAGGAAAAACATGAAGATTTTATCTTAATTCAAATGTTAAATATCATTTTCATGTGCAAAAGAAAAAGCAAAAGAATTAGAGTTTGGCTCTAAAGTTTGGTGTATAGATAATTTTTTATATATTATTTCCTATCCCTAAAGTTTCAATACCCTAATATCACCCCTTTGCTCATATTTTTCGTCCACTCCCCTACCCCACCATATAGTCGAATCATTCGTCCACTATGCATTAAATACTTTTCCTACCCCACCGAACGCCCCGTCACATCACGTTAATATCTCGCCAGCTTTCCCATCATCCACGCCCACCTCCTAAAATCCAATGACCTATAGTACATTTCGGCCCCCCCTCACCATCCAAACTTTACCGTCGGGGGGGGGGGGTCCCGAAATTGGCGGTTTGCAAAACCTGCGCCCATTGCAACGTGTCACTACCACATGGTTTTGCACTTCCCCCAACCGAAAAACCCTTACTACTTCCCCCCCCCCCCCCCCCCCCCCTTACGAAAAGTGGTTTCTCTGTTGAGAAAAACCACTGCCCTATTCGTTGCACTCTCGCCAGTCATCCTTCACCACGTCATTCGTCCGTTACTCCGCCAATCACATCCGCTCCCTCCAAAATTAATTCGTTCAACAATTAAATTGCTTAAACGTTAATCCAACAAATCCACGCCACCATCAACGAGAAAGCCATAAGTCTATATAATCGCTCCTTTCACCCATTCACTGGTTACTGATCTTATACACTACTATTGCTCTATTACAGGTGTGCCAATCCAAACTGCAACAACTTCACCCGACCGGGGATATTGCCAGCAAACCGAATTTCAGGCCAGTAACTCTGTTTTCTTGTTTGCAAATCCCAAGTCCCCTTTGCACACTGTAAGCCTGTACCATCCATATTTCACCAGTGTTCTCAATTTATCCAATCATGCCTTCGAAAGACGAGGGACAAGAGGAACTCGTGTGTCCTCTGATCCACCCTCCCATCAATTTTCACCACATCCCTTTGGCAGACATAGACTATAAAATTCATGAAACCCTCTGTGAATTTGATTTGTTTGAGATGTATTGTTGGCTTGAGGACAAGCTTATAGATAAATATGATGATATTCAACCGTGGGAATCCAATTTGCCCCACTATATCTTTCCTCGTACCCACAACACCCCTGAATTCATAAGGAAATGTCATGCTTGTTATCTACCCAACCAAAGATCTATTATTACCCCTACTGGAGAAATTCTATTCACTATCGCTCCCTAAGCTATAGACCAAATGATGCAAGCTCCTACAACAGAGAATGCCACCCCTTTTTCCCATGAAGCACTCGTTGAATTATATCAAAAACTGGACTTTGCTAAAAGAGCCAAGACCCTTGAGCTTTTCTTGTCTGAAGATGCCCCGTTACCCAAGAAAAATCCTCCCTATCCATCCTCCATTTTCCCTAAGAGAGCCAAGCAAATCATCACAGTCGTCTCCTACCTCCTTAGCTATTACTCAAATCAGTGGGTAGATGAGGCAATTATAGGATTTCTTTCTATTTTCTTTACACATTCAAAGCCTTCCATCTTGTTCAACTTTAGCCAATTTCTTGCAGATTCTATCCATGAAAAATTTCTCAAATTCCAGACTGAGGAAGTATTCAAATATGCTTCTATGTTAGTGTACATGTTTTTATGTTTTCAGGGAGACAACCTCAAGCTTGCTTTGCAAACGCTGGATGAAGAAGGAAATCAACAGTCAATCATCTTCTGGACTACGTTGGTAATGAAGTAACAAAAGGAATATTCATACAAACAATTCACAAAGATGTTTGTACACCCAACACTTAGTCTCCTAAGCAATAGGTGAGAGCCAAGAATTAGTGAAGAAATTAGGAAAGTTTTGCAGTTATCAAACCAAGTCCAGACAGGGGATTGGTACCTTTATCAAAATTACACAGAGCTGAGGATTTTTGGGTGTGAGCTTGCCCCTTACAAACTGCCAAAATTCCTCCCAATGAGGATTTTTGCCTTGGAATACATCAGAAAATGCTCAATATGGATGAGATTCATTTTGTAGCTACCAAAAAGAAATTTCAATTCAAAATTAAAACTCAAATAGGGCCTTTAATTTGTAACAGCAGGGCAGTAGGGGAAGAGGCAGACAAATTGTTGAAAGAAATGCAATTCAGCCTCAGTTTCACCTGGTCATATGATCCATTATGGGTCATCTCCAAGTTGAGGGTAGAGAACAAATCTACTGCTTATTTTCACACATCCAAACCATAGATTGAAAAGTATAAAAACCAACTAGAATGGACTAAGAACACTCTACAAGAGGCAGAGGAGTAGTTGGTGTCCACTTCGAAAGTACATAATCCTATCACAAAGGAGAAAACAACAAAGAGAAGCGGAGAAGAAGAATCACCTTCAATGATTGAGATTTCTAGTGAGGCTTCAAAATCATGTACAGGAAGAAGGCCAAGCTACATTCCAAACTAAGCCTAAACAAGGATTCAGAGCAAGAGAATATTATCACCACTAAAGAGCCACTTGTTTCCTCATTAGTGGGTGATTAGACTACACTTTCTCTCACTACCTCGACAACTTCACAAGATCAACAACAAACCATACATACTAGCATATCTACCACAGGGGAGACAAAAAAGAGTATATTTGATATATTCAAGGAAATTAAAGTAAGAAAGGAGGCCTTGAAGATCAATACATACAATTAGTTATGGAAGCAGACTTCCAACTCTCAAAACAGACTGTTGTCAGCCTTTGATTCTCAGAAAGGAAAAATGAACATGGCCTTCCTTCAAGCACAAATCCCACAACCTAAGCCAACATCAGATTACAAGAAGACATCATTTGAATTTTGTGTGAAACACATACATCTCATTGACCAAATGGAGATGCATAAGCTAACTGGACAAATGATTTCATCTACTCTTACTAACACTGCTACGAGTTTGTCTAAATTACAGGTTACATTAGCCAACGTTCAATCACAATTGAAGATGGAGAAAGTCTTTGCACTAGCCAAAGACACCAGGATCAAAGCCTTGGAGGACTTGCTGATCAAAGTAGGTTATGATCTTGCAAATATCAATGTCGCAAAAGAGCTCGTAAGGAAAAAGAACACAAACATAGCAACATTAAGGAAGTAGTTAAAATTACAAGCCACAAAAGATCCTTTGGCCAAGGACATTGAAGAAACAGAGTCACGGAAGGCAAACATGATGAAGCTTATCACGGAGCAGAGTGCACAGTTGAAGTAAATGGAGACAGAGATGGAAAAGATAATTAAAGAAAAGGAGAAGGTTGCCAAAATGGCTATTGTCCCTTTGGAAGCACTGCCTATCACATCCATTCCTACAGCTACATCTTCTATAAAAAACACAGGGGTTGCTACAGATCAGTTGGCAAATGCAATGCAGAACATGTCTCTCGAAACTGAAGAAATCAAAAGATTGCAGGCTCAAGTCAATATTCTACAAGACCAGAAGACAAAGACTAAAACTTTTCATGCAGCAGAGCTATAGAGAGCTCAAAACCAAATAGAAGTATGGAAAAAAGAAACAAATGAATCCTCTATTGGCCACACACTAGCCCAAGTTAAAGAAATTATCTGGAACAATATTGTTGAAGAAATGGATGAAATCTGGCCTTGTATCCATATTATATTTGAGCAGAAAGAGTTGATGGAGAAAGCCAAGGAGGCCATTTCCACTATCAACACTGAATTGGGAGAAATGCCTACCACAACCAACCACATTATCAAATTTCTCAACTCTAAAAATATTTATGAATTGGATGATTTGGGAGTAGATGAGAGAATAGAAACAATCTTGGAAGCAAAGAAAGTTATGACAAAGGAGAACTTGATTGTGCAGCTGACAAAGAAATGTCACACTTTGGAGGTAGCAGTTAATAGGTTTTTCACCAGAATAGAAGCATTGAATAAGAAGGGATTGGCTTCTTTATTTGTAAATAATGACAAGTTGATGACTAGGGAAGACTATATGAAGAAGTTGAAAGACATTGCAAAGAATACGACCAAGTCTTCCCACATTAAAGGTGTTATGACAGGGAGAGCTTTCTACGAAGCTATCATTGATATGAGTTTCATTCAACATGAGATAAAGCACATTTTTGTAGTAAAACCCACATTCATTCGGTATACCGAGGTAGATGATATCTACCACAAAGTAACAAAAATTACCATTCTAGATGAGGAGTGGTGGGATAAACTGTGGTGAATTCCAGGATTAAGGAAAGGGCTAGCTTCACCAGTGCAACACCCAAATAGTGGCCACTCAACCACTGTTCTCCACCAAAGCAGTGCCAGATGTCCAGAGCACTTCGCCAAATTAACCTCTTTTGGTCGCATTATTTCATTTTTGTTAGTATGAAGTTAATAATAGAATGCCATGTCAATGAGGCATTAATTGTAATCTTTTTTGCAAATTATGTTTAAATATTTCATTCAATCGAAGTATTGAGGGTCGGTTCTTGATCATTGTAACTCTATTTATCAAGCATTGTACTTTTTCCACGCTGTTGGAGCACCATTAATACAAAGACTTTTCAAAGGATTCTTGTGTTATGATTTAATGGTGATGTTTTTCTTATTGTAACTATGGTTTCCACTGTTATTCTATGTATGTTTATCATTTGAAATCTAGTTGTAAAATAGGAGATGTGAAAAATAAGATATGTTATTGAACACCTTATTTGGATTGCTTTTACAATCTGCATTTTTTCTTCTGAAGTCTGATTGAGAAATTCTTGACTGCTTTTCAATCACTACTGAAACACACCTTTTCTCCATTCCATAATTCAATTTAGAAGATCTAGTAAATGCAACTAGCTTGCCCTGTGATTACTCTTTTAAACATTTGGTGCAACATGCATCTTAATTTGACTCCATAGCCCAATGGAAAGAAAGTAATTTGATCAGATCAACCAACCAACCAATCAAACAAATTCAAACAAACAACCAAGCCTAATCATAACTAGCCTAAAATGAACTTAAAAACCAAGCTAAATCATAAAGAGAGATCACTCTCTAAAGTTGGCATGGCTAGATCCCAACTTCAAAAGTGGTTTGAGGTTTTCCAAATATTTACTCCGTTAACCTCAAAAATATAGAACGATAACAGTCTCTGTTAAGAGTATTAATTCTCTTCTCAATTTCGAGGGTTTCTCTTAATTTACGGTGATGGAAATGATCAACCCTAGCGAAGACCTTAGAATCCTCTCTATATACGTGGTGTTTCATCAATTTAGCATGTTCTATTAAAGCAAAGGAGTGATTACTACAATGTCTAATGTCTATTGCATACTCTCAAATTCTTTGATATATGGAACGACTAGTCTCACCAATGTACGGGGTTCCACAAGAACAAGGAACCAAATAAACACCCTTCATGTTTTTGGGACATAAATTATGTTAGAGACAAAAAGTCAGCAAGTTGATTTCTCCAACCAAATTATGTTTGTTGGTGGTGTAAAAAGTAGTTTTATAGGTTTATTCCAAGTGGTAACACCCTATGGTTTTGATGAAGATATTTTAGGTAATGATTGAAAGTAACAAGAACACCACCTAGAACCCTGATATTACTCAAGTAATCCATAAATTATATATGGGCCTTCTAAACATTGTAGATGGTAATGACAAAATCCACCAAAAAAGGAAAGTGAAGAAATGATAGATTCAATTACATTGAAGGGGAAATAATTATCTATCTTAGGTGCCTTTGCAATCCCATGAAAGTCTTTGAGTGATAAACATAAGATTTGGTAAATAGGATACATCTATTCAAATCATGGACAAGGGGTTACCAACTTCAAACATGTAAGGGTTGACACACAACTTGAAAGAGCTAGGAAGCTCTGTCAAACTACCAATCTTGACCAAAGCATTGATATTAGAAAAGGAGCACACCCTTTGTGCTATAAATAGTATTGTTATAGTTTTTTTTTGGTATCCTAGGAAAACAACTATTTTTTATGAAAAACAACTATGGAGGGCTTGTTTAGATTCCTCCCTCCACAACCCTATCCTAAACCATGATTTTTTTGTCCTCGAGGGGAGATTTAGTCAAGTAGATTAAATTGCTTTATTTTTTAGCAGTATAGATTTGGTGGTAGGAACAAAGCTTGTTTATTATTTTAGGAGTTCTGTAGGAGGTATTTCATTGTCCCAACCTTTTTGAGTCACCTAATCATAATGCGAAGAGCATATGTTGATGTGGGATAGGATTTACATAATTTTTTATGTGCACGAGTGTGGCGATAAACTAAAATTAAGATCACATAAAGTAGATAATTGAAATATAAGTGCAATAAATAAATAACTGAAAACCAACAATGAAAACAAATGAAGGATTTATTCCTATGTCGACAAAGTTTTTATTTTTATTTTACACACATTTAATGTGATAAACAACATGGTTTGAGCGACCACTACATTCTATAAAACTGTAAACTTCCTATAAAACTGCACATCAAAGCCCTTGAAGGAAAATTGGTTTTCAAGGGAATCACAGGGGTTCCAAAGCTAACTATAATGCCATTACGAGATTATGTGGGCCACATATCCAATATAAATGCAATCACGTAGACTAGGAAAATACTATTTGTGTGACTTTATAGCTCGAGTTTCTAAAAGGAAACCTACAAAATAATGCAAGTTTCAAAAAAACAATGTCATACATTCTTGGGAAATAAAAAAAATCAACAACTAGGCATTGGAGTGACGATATCAACTAAGGGGAACTTGCAAATTGACATGATTAGATGATAACCCTAGGACTAATTTGAGTGAGAGTAATGTATCAAACTCTATAGTATAATAACCATTTTGCATATTAAATATTTGTGCATGTGGATAACAAAAACTTGTTTTAACTAGTTATTAGAACTAAGAGTGGCCTAAAGGGTGAGTGAACAATATTTTTTTGTTTGTTTGCTAAGTTGTGTGAGTCCTGAGATGACTGCAGACTTAACCTTTGGCTTGTGAAACAACGACCCAGTGGCATCTAAGCCGTTAAAATCACCCAGGGATCGCATCGAGCCTAGACCACACCAACCCTTAACATGACCAGATTTTTGAACCGGTGACCTTCACATCACAGAGTGCTTAATAGTACAACCCATCACTGTCTATTCTACACCCCATGGGCGCTGAGTGAACATTAATGAAAACAAGCAACTCTATCCTTTAAGTATTGCTTGAGACCTTCAATATTTTCCATGGAAGGGTATTTTAATCCTTCGATAAACTCTCTCTATTTTCAAGATGAATAAATAGCTTCCTACATGAAGGTAACAAAGCACAAGGATAAGTGAGTGGAAGTAATTATTCTCATATTCTCTGGCTCCATTCCTCCAACATAACCTTACGTTTAGAAGTTATTTTCAAAATGTTTGGGATGTCTCTACATTTATAGTCCATAATTGAATGCCTAAGCTTTATGCATGGGTTCCCATGTGCCTAACTTGACACAGAGGAGGGCCAAATATCCAAATATTAATGAGGAAGGATGACCTAATCGAGTTTGCACTCAAATACAATCGTTTTGGGAGTCCTCTAACATTAATGGGCCACAAACTTCTTGAATCGTGCATTTGCAAGTATTGCTTGGCTATCAAAGAATAACCAATGTTGTTGCACGAGTTTAGCAGGACATTATTCCATGCAAACCTTCATATGGTCATTTGGAAGTTTGACTAAAACCGATTTGTGATATTTTCAGTCACTTAAATATTATATGTAAGTGAAATTGAAATAATAACAATTATATAAATATGACTTTAAAGATGAGAAATTGTTTTCTCTTCATAAAATCGATATCACACATTAAATCAAATAATTTTTCACAACTAACAACCCTTTTCTCATTTGACATGCCATGGAGTAATAAAGATTTGATGACAAAACATAGTATATTCCAAAGGGAGCAATAAAGGGTGGATGAAAAAACATAGTATAAAGGAAATCCTAGGAGTTACTCTTCATATATTTTTTTTATTGTTCAAAGTTGTGAGTACAAAACTTCAAATGTATTTCATCACCAATTTTAAATGGACATAGATAATAGAGCTCCAATGTATTATTGGTTTGTTAAGTTAGTATATGTTTATTTTGTTATTTTTAAAATTTGTTTGAGATTTTGGTGAGTTGCTTCCATATATAAGAACATATATTTTAAAATACTACAATGCTTATTTTGACACTTAAGATTTGGTGAATTCTTTTGATATAATACCTGAAAAGTGGAAACAAAAAAAATTTCATTTTAGAATATGAGGTCTTCAAAGACAATGGGGAAAGTTATGCAGATATGCTGGCAACTAGCTCTTGGGATAATCTATTTAAGCTCTTGGGATAATCTATTTAACTAGGGGTTTGACAAGAAGTTGGGAGCATTTATTGTGAAACTTCACAGAAAAAAGGCTAAATACATTAGGCAAATAAAGAAGCAATCTTTCCCATAAACTATCTTTAACCTTGTGGACATTAAAATAATTTATTTCTTTTTTCTTCTACAATAAAAGACACTCCACCCTATTGGTAGTTATGAATTTGATAATTATGAATTTGAAATCAAAACCATGAAGGGCAATGCACATTATTCCAGCATTTATTTTGATAAATTTGAAATTTTGTTTAGCTTCCATCCACAATACTCCACCATACAACAATATTTGTTTTAATACCTCCCTCCATGATTTCATTTGATATTTGGTTAATTGCTTCCATGACAAGGGATACTCCACAAATTACATGTAGTCCACTCCACCGATAATCGCGTTGGGTAACATTTACGAAACCTAAAAGCTAAAGCGCGGACGTATTCATTTGACGGATGGATCATCTCTAACTTTGTGTTTCTATGTATAAACAAATCGTTTTACACCGAAACAAGTAATATTTGGAAGTGGGAATCAGGATTCAGGATGCATGACGACCAATTCAATTGAATGATTAGAATTGGTGTTTTCTGTTGTTAGAACAGATTTAGGGGCGGCCATTGTCACATCAATGGCTGAATGAGCGAGCGTGTTGTAATTGGTCAAAGACGGCGAGAATTGGAATTCGATGGGAGGAACCGAGGAAGGGGAACATTCGAGAATTTGGGTGCCAAAGAGCTCTGAATGCTTCAGCTGGTGTTCCTCCCGATGAATTGGCATTGGCATTGGCGATTTGCATCAGGAAAACAACATTATCATCGTCATGTCGTGGGGATTGGGGAGCTGGAAGAGGCCAGCAGACACATTTCGTCTGAGTCTCGGATATGGAGATGCTGATGGGGAATCCTCTTCCTCTTTGTTTCATTCTGTCCCATCGGGATCCTTACAGTGGGACCCAAACTCTGCGAGCAATTTCAGAATCGAGTTAGATTGGTCGGCTGCAGATGACGAGGAGCAGGTAGCGCTTAAGCTGCAATCTCAACTGATGGTCACACTTCCACCTCCACAGGAACACGTGCAGGTGGAGATTAATCCTCCTCTTGATGATGACAATAATGATGAACATGTGAATTTGGAGTTGAAGGTGGTGAAGAGAAAAGAGCCTCTGAAGGTGCTAAGCCTTTCAAGGACAATGGGATCCGGGCAGCAGAGTGAGGGTGTTGGAGTGATCACAAGGATGATGATGCTCCGTTCCAACATCGGTGTAGGTGCGGGTATGGGGGCTCCCTCTACCATTCCACCGGAACTCCCTGGCTACTCCCACCATTGGAAAACAATCACAGTGCTCAATCTCTCTTCCTGTGCTCTTTCGGTCAGTCCTCTCTATCGTCAATTCTTTTCTGTTGTATTTAATACCCACATTACTGTGTAATTAGTCTTGAATTGCATTGCATTTTAATACTCTTCACCCTTTTGCCTAAGAAGATTCACTTATATATGCATTTTATGCTAACTAATTACAGAAAGAACAGGTTCTTATAGTCCTTGTAATTCATACCAAATATTACACTTTACATTCTAATTTTTTACTTGGATATCAATGTGCCCCTCTGATACTATGCTCATCCAGTTACCATATACCCAAAATTTAGCTCTAACATGCATTCATGGTTTGAACATATTGAATACTGAAAAGGGAAGGCTGAATATTGGCAATCTGCCAGAAGGTATTGGCTATCTTGACCATTGACAGTTCATGGTTTTGCATAACTATTTGTGTCCATTTCCTTGTCATCTCAAACACACTAATGCAATTTCCTGTAACAGAATCCAAGCTGAGATTTGTCTGCATCTTTTATAGTCATTTGGAATTGTGAATAGAATAAATAGTCAAGATGCAGGGATGAACATAAGCAACCCAAATGGAGATGTTTGTTGTTTTGATGTGAGCGATTTGGTTTTTGCATGATGATCTGTTCGGAGGACAACGCAATTTCTGACAAATAGTTAAAACATAGTGATTTTTATTTGTCACAGACACTAGGTAGCAGGCTTGGAATTTGGCAGTCAGTCCCTGCATGTCAAGCTAAAAGTCATTGATGTTTTCGATCTTCAGATCACCTTACATTGATGTTTTACAAGATAGATCTAGCCAATTTTTTGACAAGCAAAATAGTTGTATTGTCAATAGAGGAATGAGTTTAGCCTTCAATATGGTGGTCACTGTTTTTTAATCTTAAGAGATGATCTGGACCATGAGTTATCGACTGAGATACATGGTTCTATACTTTATCTGGAGAAACACACAAGAGGCTGAGGTAGAAGGATGAGAGCTTGGAAAACGGGGTTATCTCTGCAGATGCAACACCGTCAATGCGGAAGTTTGATAAGAAATATAATTACTACAACTACTACAAAATATATGAGCTGAGCAGTACTACAATAGGTGGACCTTTATTCCTTGAGAGGAGCCATAATTGTCCAACTTGTCTAGACTCTAGACTTATCTCATCCTCTGTGACATGTCTACATCTAAGGAGAGTGCCAATTGATGCAGAGGGCAATTGAGTATAACAAAAACCACATAGTCTGGAAGTGTGCTCAACAAATTTACATTAAAAGTCTGCTTTAAAAAGTTTTAAAAAATTCTAAGAAAAACATTCTACCATCCTATAGCTACAAACATACAATGCCGAAAACAACTGCTTCTAGTATTATCTTGGTGATCTACATTATAGATTCTACAAAGAAGGCCTGGATCTCTAGACTCTAACTACTTCAAAAAACATACAAGCTTAACAAAAGGCATGTCAGCTAGCTGCTTCTTCTAGTGCCGCCTTGGCCGATTTTGAATACAATTTGGTTATAATTACTACAGCTGCTATAAAATATATGCACTGACTCCTGAGCAGTGCTACAATAGGTGGACCTTTATTCCATGAGAGGAGCGATAAGTTCAACTTGTCTAGATGTAGAGGGCAATTGAGTAGTGTCAGTTTCTCTAAAAAACCCAGCTAACTAATTTCTGGAAATTACAAGTGAATAACTGAAACTGAAATTTAACTTCATCCACAAATATGCTGAGTTTTTCTAACTGAACATGCAGTGAAAATTTAACAAGAAATCCAGAAATAAAAAAACAATCACATCACCATAAAGTCACAAAATCTACCCAGGAAACCCAATACGGGAAAACCGGCCTGTCTGGTCGCTTCTATTAGGGCGGCCTCAGAAAATAGAAAATTTTAGAGAAAAATCACATCTTATAAGGAAGACCTTCCTTATGATTTTCTTTCTGAAATTTACCTAGCCACGCTGGAAATTGGCCCAGCTTGTGGCTCTCCTGCACAGGCTGCACTGTAGCAGTTCATACAGTCCGTACAGCCTCCTCTGTGTGCCTGTTCTGCACAAGTGCTGAGTGCTGGGCACTTCTGCTGCTATCCCACAACTGGTACGCCCTTCTTCTCTGCTATTTTCATGCTGCTGAAGACTGCCTCTTGCTGTAGCTGCGCTGTCCTAATTTCTGAAGTCTTCACTCTTCACCAAACATTCTGATTTGTACTAAGCTCCACACCGCCCTTTTTCCCTCTCAAATTGATCTGGTCCCCATAATTGATATCAATGGCTGAGAATCAAAGGATCCAAGGGCAGAGATTGATTTGCCGTCCACTTAGGAAAATTTAAACAAAAACTGCAGCAAAGCTCACAGCAAATTTACATCAAAAGTCTGCTTTAATAAGTTTTAAGCAAAATTCTAAGAAAAACATTTTACCACCCTATAGCTGCAACCATATAATGCCAAAAACAACTGCTCCTATTATAGCTTGGTGATGTACGAAGGAGGAAGAAGCTCTCATTTGGATTCATTCATTCACCTTGCAAATCGAAATTACTTGACTATTTGCTCTGCTGCTTAGCCGAATCAACTGACTGTTTAGCCACGAATCTCTCATGCCGGGGATTCACCCTTGCCTTCGGGGGGCCTTGAGTGCTCACCCTAGGAAGGCAGTTCCATCAGCATTTCAGGAGATCCGAGAGTTTGTTACAACACTACTATTCAACCACACATAGGGAATGCGTATATCTGGGCCACCAAAAGAATACGCAGGAGGAGTTTGAGTCACAACATATTAGTCATTTTCCGGGAGAGCTATGGGATTTGAAGGACAACATTAGGCCAGCATTTCTTGAGAGTTTTGAAGCCAACAGAGCCAACAACCCAGTAGTTCAAATTCCAAGCTTGGGGGACAACGCAGAGGGCCAATCCAGCATTTTCATGGGTCTTGAGAGCAAGTGCTACAGCCCGGAAACTCATCCGGGAAGTCAGGGAATTTGTAGTAGGGATCAGCCCAACACTTTCGGACAATTTTCAGGAGGATTTACAGGCAGAATCCAGCAGGCCGAGTTTTGCATTGCAACTGAAGTTGGGCTCCTTCGGGGTCGAATTTTAGAAGTTTGAACCAACTAAATTTCTTCACGGGTTTTTCTGGGTTTAGGCCAAGGAGTTAGGAGCTCGAATCTCATAATTTTCTGCGAATGGGAAGTGGTATTTCCAGCCATTCGAAGTTAGCAGAAAGGGCAGTTGTCTGGGTAGTGCAGTGCAGATTGGTGCAGCAGTTGTTGCGACCAACAATTCAAGTTGTAGCGACCAACAATTCAACTATTGCTCACCTGGGTTTGGTCATGCTTGTCCATTGAGACAAGCCCAGGTGCACCACTCTATTTTCTATTGTATTTTGCCTTCAAAGAAGTAATAAAATGGCTCAGCAGTTCATTATTTCCGGCATTTCCATGGGTGGTTAGTATCTATTTCGTTTTTATGTTTGCTGAACTGATTGTATGCTTGTATATCACTTGTATTCCTACTTAGGAACATTACACGCACACTATTAATTATAGTAGCATCAGATAGGTACTTCCACATAGGCCTAAGTGTCTAGATGTGTGGAAGTCATCCAAAGTACCCTTTAACCTTAGCAAATTACTTTAATTAAAGGAATTATTAAAGTAATTGATTGTTATAAGAAAGAGTGAGTTAATCTAATGAATACAAAGGTTATTTGCATCAGTGAATTAGATGAATCTCAATCGTTGAACTGAAGTGAAGTTGGGTTCTAATTTCAACCATCAATCACTTTGGAGATTACAGACGTGGATTTGGTCAATGACTCAAACTTATAAAATAAAGGCTAGGCTAAGGGAAAAAGCACATCAAGTGAGCACAAGACAATGAGATAGCGAGGATCTCAGTGATTGGTTAGAGAAGGACATTCATCCAAGTATGCAGATTCTAAAGGAAGAGAACAAGGGTTAGCAAGGGAGAAGGATCCAACAGCCAGCGAGATTGAAGGATATGTTTTGAGGGTTTTCATCAGCTAGAAAAATTCCAGGTTTTACTGTTTGTAATTTTCCTTAGTGGGCATTTAATTTTCTAGGAAGGGAAGCCATTGTATGTTGTAAAACTAATGTTGATGGATAGTAGATTTGAAGTGCATTTTCTGTGTGCATGTGTAATGAGATTCATCTTTTCTTTTTCCACTAATTTTTATTTTTATTTTTTATTTATTTATTTTTGTGCGTAATCCTAGTGGCAAATTTTTATCTAGTAAGCTGAAAAATTTATTAAAACCAGCAAGGAAAATTACTAGGAAATAATTTGTCATTTACTGGGGTTAGAAAATTAACACACACAAGCTAATTTCGGAACCCAAAGCTCACTAGTCTAAAAACAAGGGTTGTGCTGCAACAACTCCACATTGAAATGTTAGAATTCACCACCACCATCCCATAATACTGCAGAGATATATTTTTGATGGGTTCAAAAGCATGTGAGAATGAATGTTGCATGTGAGCTGAAGGGAATGATCTCTTTGCATTACTTACCCAAGGATATGGTGAACTTGCCTTACACCTTGCCATGTGCTTATTTAATTGAATGTGATGTGCCTTATCCTTCATGAGAGGTTTAGGGGATTGATTGTGTGTCTAGCTTGCCATTAACCATAATGTTCCCCACTTTTAACATGTTTCCAATGCTAGTCCAAATTTTATTTATACCTCAACAATTTTTATTCCCAGAAATTATTAAATAAAATTTAAATTGCTGGAAAATAAAATCATTGGTATTTAACTTTTGATTTTTTCTTTTTTCCAGCAAAAATTAAAATTAGAGAGGTCAATCACATCACAATAGCCTTCTTTTTAGTCTAGCTGAGCCTCTCACTCTGGAGAAAATCACTCTCTCAATGCTGTGTAGTTGTGTTGTGTCTTCACCTCTCCATTAGGCTTCTTTTTAACTTCATTAGGCCAAATCCCTAACCCTAATCTCCTAAGTGATTGACAACCAAGATTGGATCTCGCCTTACTTGAGATCAATGGTTGAGATCATGTCTAAGTCACTTAGATAATTTTATTATTTATCCTAAGTACTTTGGCTTTATTGTCCACAATAATTAATTGACTTTAATTATTGTACTTTTCCTAAGTGACTTAGGAAAGAAGCCATAAATCACTTACTCCGCTAAGCAAGCACCTAAAGAGGCAATCAACCATCTAGTACATGCTAAGAGACTAAGATTATGTAGAAGACCTTTTGAGGTTACCAAGAACTTCAACTCTCTCTCCTAGCAAGGACGAGATTCTTTACCACCCCTAGCTTGTCCTTGTAAAACACGAACTTCCTTTTTACTAGAGGCTTGGTGAGAATACCTGTTACTTTCTTCTTTGTGGAAACGTATTGCAATCTCCTAACACCTCCCTAGACCCTGTCTCTAATGAAGTGATATCTGATTCTTTATATGTTTAGACTTGTCATGAAACACGAGATTTTTAGAGAACTTAATGTGACTCTAATAATCATAGTGAATCACTGTAGGCCCCAACTCAAGACCAAATATCCTTGTGAGCATGTTGCAAAGCCATGTGGCCTCGCAACTCGCCAGACTCGCTGCCATATACTCTGCCTTGGCTGAGCTAAGTGACACTGGTTACTACTTCCTGCTATTCCACATGATCATGGCTAATCCCAAGTTGAAACAACATCTAGATGTGGATTTTTTGTCCACAACACTCCTTGCCCAATCAGAATTTGTGTACCCCAACAACTCTACTCCACCAACTCCAACATCTTAGTCCAAATTCCAATGTGCCTCGCAGGTATCTCAACACATGCTTCATTGCCACCCAATGAACTTGTCTTAGCTCCACCTTGAATTGGCTAAGTGTGTCAATAGAAAAATAGATATTGAGCCTAGTGTTGACCAAATACATCAAGGATTCTCTCAAATGCCTATACGATGTGGGATCCACCAACTCACCCTTAGAAGCACTCAACTTCTTCAAGTTGGTGTTCATTGGTATATACATTGACTTGCAATCCTCCATCCTAAATCTCGTCAAGATCTCAACTGTATACTTGCCTTGTCTTAGGAAAATCTCTCCTGGCTGCTGCCACAACTCCAGTCCCCAAACTTAATGCATCAAGCCAATGTCCTTCATCTCAAACTCTGAAGCCTGCAACAGTAACCAGAGGAAAGCACTGAAATCCACTAGAGAAATTTGAACTGGCCAAGTGCACTTTCGTAACATAGCATGAGAACAATTTCACAAGATTGAGCCAATGTATCTTTCTTTGAAGAGCAACATCATATACTTGGTTATAATAATTTAAAGCTCAATGAATGAGATGGACTGCTGCGGGGATTTATATGGATCTTAATATGATATGAGAGTTTGATGAATGGTAATCATACATTGCATTTGGATTGAACGGAATCACTACCATTGAGTTGACTGACGAACTCCTATGTTGAAAAAATGATATAATGATGAACTAAAACAAAAAAAGGTAAAAGACAAAGGAAAGATGTAGTGAATGGATGAAAATCACGAGGTTGGGTCATAGACATTTGGGTTGTTGGCGACTGTTTTGTCCTCTTTTTTCTGAATTAATAAAACCAACGGGGATAAAATTGCATGTCAAAGGGAAAAGGATGGCTCGTATGCTCAAGAAACCAATTCACTGGTCGCAGGTGGCTATGTGAGAGATTAGGCGTTTCTTGTATCTCGCGCAGATTGGTATTTATGAATTGTTTGAAGCAAAGATCAATCATGTTATTAATTGATGTGTGAGAGGAGCTAGGCTTGTAAATTTTAATTATCAAATTGGAAGGTAGCAACGAAATTATAATTTTGAAAAATTTGCTCTTGGACAACAGATGGGAACATGCCTTAGATGCAATGTGGAAAAAGTCGAAGTTGGGAATAAATCGACAAGGGTTCAAAAGTTGAAAAACTCGTTAAATTCAGGAGTTTTTTGAAAAAATTGGCAAAATTAAAAAAAAAAAAAAACACACAAAAATATCCATTTTTATTTTTATTTTTTTTAGCATCTACAAGTTAAAAGAAGCAAACACAAATGCAAACACAAATTCAATTCCTCTTGGTGTGAGCGCAATTGCAATTGTTGATTTTAGATTTTAAATGTCTCTTCTCACTCACTTGAACACACTCAGATTCAGTAAACAAGGGTTTGAATTTTTGTCATTTGATTCTTGAAAGTTGAAGTTTTCCTTCAATCTAGACTCTAAACAATGTCTTGGTTCAAAATTCTAGGCAAAAATAAGATATAAGAAAACTAATAGAATTATAGAAAGATTTAAGAAGCTATTTGTGTGACAAAGGCTAAAAGAGAAATTAAAATACACACTTGGTAGCAACAATTCGACACTTTGAATCTCTCACGTTGAGCAGTGGACAAATCTCCAAATATCCACCACAAAACTAGCAAATCTCCTCCTCTTAGGCAATGACAAACAACTAGTCTCTCCATAGGGACGAATGGGAGCAAAAACAACAAGCAAATGTGTTTTTTTTTGCCCTCTTATTTGCGGCCTGGGAAAGATGGCCGATTTTTTTCGGTCGACTCCTGATAAAATCGGGATTAATTCGATTAAATCGTGATTTTTTCGTCAGTGAAAAAGTTGGCAAAAGTCGGTTGATTTAATTGTTTTGATGAAAAAATCAGATTTTTGGGATTTAATCCTGACTTTTTCCACGTTGCTTAGAAGGCATCACAAATGTCATAAATAACCTGGCGAGAAGGCAATAGCAGTTTAGTAGTGTTAAGATTGGTAGCTTGGGAGGTACTCCAAACCCTGGGGTACAAGGTTGTGGAGGAATTGGCATCGCAAAGTCACTTGTGGGCTAAGAATCCAAGATGTGGGCTTTGAACCCAAGCTTGTGGGCATGAAACCATGCGTGGATTTGGACACTTAGCACCCTTAAAGGAGCAAGGGGCCACTCGAAGCACCAAGAGAGACCTTGTGGATTGAGAGAAAATATTTCTTATATGTTTGAGAGGGCTAATTGTCCTAGAAAATCAAGTTGGTCTCACTTGAGGAGACCCTTTGGAAGTGTTGGACGTTAGCCTAAGGAAAGGGTATAAAAAGGAGGGAGGAGAGACCTCATTCCTCACATCCTAAGAGCACAACATCATAAGGCATATCTCTGAAGTGGTCGTATATCAGAAGAAGCCCTAGCGAAGTGGAGAAGAAGCATAGGTTGATGTCTTCTTGTGACTATTTTGAGAGCCGAGTCTGAAAGGAAGTAGGCTGAGGGTTAGGAGGGGAATCTGAGCAGTTTTGGTGTATAGTTTGTGGATACGTTCTCTCCAAAGAAGGCCGCAAGGTTCTGTGATATTGCAACCCTGTTTTAGGAAGGCCACAGGGCTAAAAGAGGGCTACAAATAGGGGCTGAGTTAGACTAAAGAAAAATGCAGGATTAGGGGTCTACTAGAAGAGGACGAGCGAATATTTCTGAGTAGTATAGGCAACATTTGGTGGGCTATAACAACTGCTACAGGCAACCCTAACCAAGGCCGAAGTTGCAGGTCAAATACATACACAAGTCCAATGATTTTGGGACAGATGTTCACGCTCAAGGTATGGTAATCTCCCTCCTTGTTTAATGTTGTTTGCTAGTTGATGGTTGTCCTAGTTTTGGACAGTATTTGGAGCAGTCAAAAGGAATAGTTTTGGGAGGGCTGTAGTGACTTGATCCAAGCCTTAAGTACAACCTCTTGAAGGACAAAGAGCAACTGTTAGAAGGGTAGAAGAAGAGAGGTCAATGGTTGACTCTTTGAAGGACAAAAGAAGGCAACCAAGTGGACCAGTTGTTGAGCCCAAGTTTACTAAAGAGAACATCTTGCAGTGATAGAGGGCAACCCTCCATGCCCTAAGTTTGTCTTCATCGGAGTAGCACAGGAAGGTAATAGTGGGAAGAAGTCCCAAAGAGCAGAGGAGCTGCAATGGGTAGTCTAAGAGTTGTTGACAAATGGAGTTGTGAACAACTCACATGAAGACCCTATGTATTGATTCGTTGATGGACTAATGAACAACTAGAGGGCAGATTAGAGCTGTGTTCAATGACCTAAAGGATCATGATTTAGTGATAGAGGCGGAGTTGCAGATTGTGAGCAAGAGGATTGGTAGATGTGTTAAAGGCACGTGGACTGGAATGGTTGTGGGGCGCCACATCAATAAATAGGTCAAGTGTTGTCTTGTTCAGGGTAGATTGGTTGTTGAAGGACAAACGCTAAGCCCTAGTTTGTATTCCTTGTATCAGTGATTGTACAAGGGAATGATCCTTGGTATGGGAGCCCTAAACTGTTGTATTATAGATTGATAATATAATGAAGTTGGTGTAATATCCCCAATTTTGTGAGCATGGGAATTTTGTCCAATTTTGGTAATATTAATTAAAAGGGGCAACTAGTATTTTGGGAGAAAGGTGGCAAGTATTATTTTATTGTAGATTGGCGACCAGTTATTATTTTATTAAAATGGTGGAAAAAGTAACTAGGTGGAAAATGGCCCGCACCAATAAAATAATATTAAAAAGATTCTAGAAGGATGGAGAGAAAATATAAAAGGAGGGACTCATTTTGTGGATCATCTTTTGACTATTACACTTAACACTTCATCTTCTCTTGGAGCTATTTAGCGCAAGGGTCAAGTGTTGTTTAGCATAGGAATTCCAGGCGGGATTCCACCTCATCTTCAGAGGACTTTGAGTGCCTCCCTAGTTGGGAATTCAAAGATTCCATTGTTGGGCTTTCATAGAGCTTCATTGATAGCAGTATTTCCAACTTTGCGTATTTTTCGGGCATAGAGGCAATTCAAGTTATTCATTGTTGTCTAACAGATGGCGAGTTGGAGTCTAGGTTATTTGTAGGAGGATTTTCCTAGTTGGAGAGATAAAGGCCAGAGAGTGGAGGTAAACCTCAAGGGAGAATTTAGCTAGTGGTAGATTTGGGCATAATTTTATAATATCAAACAATGGGGCATTTTCTGGCTAGATTTGGTGATTTGCACTTGTTGGGGGTCATCGGGGTCGGTAGATTTAACCCAAACCCTTTCTGGGTTTTTGTGGGTTTGGTGAGAGGAGTTCGAGTTTAATTTCATAGAATTTTTTGGGTACTATTTTTGGCAGAAATCGGTGTTCTAGTCAGCAGCCAACAACATAAATTATTGGAGAAGGGCACAATTCACTTTGGGACCATTTCCATCACTTGGGCTTGTGAGATTTTTTTGAGTTATTTTGGGTTCCTTGTGAGGAGGCTCTAGTTAATTTCCTGGAATTTTCTAAGCAGTGTAGAGGCCCAAAACACCAATTCCATTCCAGCCAACAGCAGTAGAATTTACTGGGCCAATGCAAAGACTTGGGGACAACAATTTCTAGCACTTGGGCAACTCCATTTTCACCTGGGACTTGAATAGCTTGCTATAGCAAGCCCAGGTTCCTCTTCTTCATTTATATGTACCTTGTTTTCTCAGTTAAATAAATAGCTCAACTCTTGGTACAATTTTTGGTGCAATTTGTCGTTGTGTTGGTGTGCTAGTTTTATGGTTACATGTTTATGCTTTATTTGCTGTTATCAATTAATATTTCCCGTTAGGAATTATAGTTGCGTTATTGAAAAATTGTAAAAAGTTGTCTATTTGTGCATGTCTTGATTTACTGTTGTTTTTGTTCCACTGTGCAAAGTAGTTGGTTGTGGCATTTGAGTTGGTAGTGTTAGAGATTCTAAGACCCTAACTTAGATTCTCTATTGTTGTGGAAAAATAACATGGTATCAGAGCTACTTTGAAGGGCTAGTGAATCAGAGTGTGCACAACGAAGTGGCTCAGAGGGAGCTAAGATTGTCTAGATCATGGAGGAGGTTTCAGCGGAAGACATGGAGATGTGGTCTTGACTGGTTGGGAGTTTTGGTGGATTGGTGAACTCGGTGAACAACAATTTGTTGTGTGGCAGGTTGTTGATCATGGACTTGGTTTGACTTGGTTTGGTGCAATTTGTCATTATGTTGGTGTGCTAGTTTTATGGCTACATGTTTATGCTTTATTTACTGTTATCACTTAATATTTCCCGTTAGGAATTACAGCTGGGTTATTGAAAAATTGTAAAAAGTTGTCTATTTGTGCATGTGTTGATTTACTGTTGTTTTTGTTCCACTGTGCAAAGTAGTTGGTTGTGGCATTTGAGTTGGTAGTGTTAGAGATTCTAAGACCCTAGCTTAGATTCTCTAGTGCAGTGGAAAAATAACATGGTATCAGAGCTACTTTGAAGGGCTAGTGAATCAAAGTGTGCACAACGAAGTGGCTCAGAGGGATCTGAGATTGTCTAGTTCATGGAGGAGGTTTTAGCAGAAGAGAGGGAGATGTGGTCTTGACTGGCTGGGAGTTTTGGTGGATTAGTCAACCCGGTGAACAACAATTTGTTGTGTGCAGGTTGTTGATCATGGACTTGGTTTGACTTGGTTTGGTGCAATTCGTCATTATGTTGGTGTTCTAGTTTTATGGTTACATGTTTATGCTTTATTTATTGTTATCAATTAATATTTCCCGTTAGGAATTACAGTTGGGTTATTGAAAAATTGTAAAAGTTGTCTATTTGTGCACGTGTTGATTTACTGTTGTTTTTGTTCCACTGTGCAAAGTAGTTGGTTGTGGCATTTGAGTTGGTAGTGTTAGAGATTCTAAGACCCTAACTTAGATGCTCCAGTGCTGTGGAAAAATAACATGGTATTAGAGCTACTTTGAAGGGCTAGTGAATTAGAGTGTGCACAACGAAGTGGCTCAGAGGGAGCTGAGATTGTCTAGATCATGGAGGAGGTTTCAGCAGAAGACATGGAGATGTGGTCTTGACTGGCTGGGAGTTTTGGTGGATTGGTGAACCCGATGAACAACAATTTGTTGTGTGGCAGGTTGTTGATCATGGACTTGGTTTGACTTGCCATGGATCGTTGGGATAGCTCGAGGATTGCTTTGGCATGGATGAGATTGGTATGATCGAGATTGCTTCATGTGATGGGCAAGATGTTAGTAGGCTAGTTTCTTCTTTGGGTAGTGATGTTGCATATCCAAGATTGGAGGGATGTGCAAGTGTTGTGTTTGACCCAAGAGGTTGAGTGCTCGCAGGACTAGGTTGCGGTGATGACGGCCTGTGTTCAACTGCAGCTCGGACTGACCTTGTAGGACACGAGATAGTAGCAGGTTAAGTCAGCGGAGATCGTGTATACTTAGAGGGAGTCTAGCTTCAGAGGGAGAAACCCTATGGAAGTGTTGAGGTCTTCAGGTTCAAGATGAGATGAGGCAGAGTCACTACCGAGATAACATGGTTCATTCTACAGAGTATGCTGCAGTGGTAGATGCTAGATGTGCGAGTGTCGTCGGTGACGAGCTTCCTAGTGTTGGAAGTACCTCCCTTGCTAAGAGGGAGTGTTGAGATTGGTAGCTTGGGAGGTACTCCAAACCCTAGGGTACATGGTTCACGCTCAAGGTATGATAATCTCTCTCCTTGTTTGATGTTGTTTGCTAGTGGATGGTTGTCCTAATTTTGGATAGTATTTGGAACAATCAAAAGGAACAATTTTGGGAGGGTTGTAGTAACTTGCACCAAGCCCTAAGTACAACCTCTTGAAGGACAAAGAGTAACAATTAGAAGCACAAAAGAAGAAAGGTCAATGTTTGACTCTTTGAAGGACAAAAGAAGGCAACTATGTGGACTAGTTGTTGAGCCCAAGTTTACTGAAGAGAAGGACATCTTGCAGTGATAGAGGGCAACCCTCCATGCCCTAAGTTTGTCTTCATTGGAGCAGCACATGAAGGCAATAGTGGGAAGAAGTCCCAAAGAGCTGAGGACTAGCAGTGGGCTGTGTAGGTGTTGTTGTTCACAAACAGAGTTATGAACAACTCACAAGAAGACCCTGTGTGTTGATTTATTGATGGACTAATGATCGTCTAGAGGGCAGATTGGAGCCGTGCTTAGTGACCTAAAGGAGCATGATTCATTGATAGAGGAAGAGCTACAAATCATGAGAAAAAGGATCAACAAATGTGTTCAAGACACGTGAACTGAAAGGTCTGCGGGGCGCCACATCAACAAGTAGGTCAAGTGTTGTCTTGTTCAGGGTAGATTGGTTGTTGAAGGACAGACACCAAACCCTAGTTTGTATTCCTTGTGTTAGTGATTGCATGAGGGCCATGATCCCTGGTACGGGAGCCCTAGACTGTTGTATTATAGATTGATAACATAATGAAGTTGAGTTATTGAAAAATTGTAAAAAGTTGTCTATTTGTGCATGTGTTGATTTACTGCTATATTTGTTCCACTATGCAAAGTGTTGGTTGTGGCATTTGAGTTGGTAGTGTTAGAGATTCTAAGACCCTAACCTAGATTCTCCAGTGCTGTGGAAAAACAACAAGTAGTACATTAATTGGTTCTTTGGACAGTGATGCTCTTTTGGAGTGAAGAAGAAGACAAATCAACAAAACCTTCTCCAAAGGAGTCAATATTACTCTTTTGTAGAAGTAGTCGAGGGATCGACAGAAAGAAAAGGACGTGGGAAATTGGCTCTTTGTACTTGGATCATATTTGAAGTTTATGACGATAAGGGATGTCCTCTCTAAATTGGAGGAGTTAGACACATGCTTGTCCAAAGTAGCCCAATCTGATTTGTGGATATTAAGTTGGGTAGGGAAGCCATCAATGCTTTCCTTGATCCAACACAGATTCATGGAACATATTTGTAAGGAGATAAGACTTGCAGTTGCTTCTTGCCTATGTGAGATCATAAAGATAACTGCTCCTGTTCCCCCTAGAATGATGACATTATAAGAAGGGTGTTACGACGGATTGTGGAGTGCTTCCAAGGATTGCAGGATATCGAGGACCTTACCTTTGGTAAGAGACTCAAGATCTTGGATATGGTGGCCATAACCAGGATGTGTGCCATTATGTTCAATGATCAATCTAGATTGTCGTAATTTGATTTTTCAAATATTCCATTGTTTCTTCACCAACATAAAAAAATATCATTCGGGCATTGTAAAAACCAACATGCAAAATATTTTGTCTTTGATTTTAGGTGATGATGATGCCATTTGCAAACAACTGCAATCAAAGGTGTTGGCTATTTGGGGGAAAGAGTAGGTTGGTTCACTTGGTGTTGATGAACTTTCAGAAAGATTGATTGAGCTTAACCTATGAAAACGGATTCGTCCAAAACCCTGGACGAATCGCGAATCGGACACGATTCTGTCTTGACACGTGTCATGATGGCAGGACTCGTCGTGTCCTCTTGTGGCACGTCGTGTCCAGGGGCGTGTTCTAAATTCGAAAGCGTGTCACGATTTTCCTGTCGAGTCCTCGTTTGCGGATTCGTTTTCGGATCTGCTGCTAGGTTAAAATTTAAAAGGGGCGTGTCTCTCCCAGTTGACGGCAAAGGATTCAGTCAGACTTCAGTGTATTTGGCAAAGCGTTAACTGCTACTGTCCGGGGTTCACTATAACTTCCATGATGAAGGGAACAGGGAAATATACAGCAGAAGAAGCTGCTCAAAATGCTGCATGGATAGTGCTCCTACCTCCCTCGCTTTTGCCCAATGGAAAGTTTTTCCATTTGAGGCGAGAAACAAGTTTCTCGAAATTATAGTTACATCGTCAATAGAGCCAGGTTTTCAAACCATGTGATATAATCTGTGTGCTAGTGTCGATTTACAAACTATTTATGTGCCTATGACTCGTATTATAGTTATTTTGTTAGGTTTTAAAGTTTAAGTTTTTTTAAAAAGCATATAAGTAATCGAACTATCTTAGCCTATATAAGTTTTCTTCCACAGGATGTAATTATTAGTTGTAATTATTAATTTATGACAATTATGAAATAGTTGTCACCCGTGTGAATGTTGTGAATAATAAATTTATGATAATAATGAAATTTTGTATGTACTATGCATGCTAATAGCTATAGATGAAGATCTATGTTTGAAATCAATAAATTTGTATCTTAATTAAAATTTGTGTAAGAAATATGCTAATAACTAATTTTTAATATATATATATATATATATATATATATATATATATATATATTATATATATATATATATAATGTATAGATATATAATATATATTTTTAAATATATATATATATATTTAAAGTAAACATATATATATATGACAAGGAAGAGACCTTTTGCAGTCAAATGATGCTAAGGACAAAGGAGCAGGTGGAACTAAGAAGTGTGGAGTCAATGCCATGCTTCAAAAAGAGAACATGTTAGCTAATGAGGAAGTCGTAAAAGAAGAAAAGTCTAGTAGAACACATTCCTTGTCATTTACAGATGCCATAGCACAGGAGGATGATAGTAGCATTGACACTCAAGTTTTGACAGGTAAGCTGAATATATATGAAGAATCCGCAGATTTGTAAGGGCTTAAGGACCAACCATCAATGAAGTGCAAGGAGATAATAAGATATCCATAGTGGTTACAAAGCTTCTGCATGATAATCACGAGAAGAACATTCAAGGAAAGGTTAATGATATTGTAGAAGGCTTCTTAGAAATAAAGGAAAAATTCAAGAGGCTAAAGGACACAATATTGAAGAAGGATAGTGAGCTTGAAGAATGGAGGATCAAGAGTGCTAGGGCAATTGTCAATCTTCCTAATATTGAGAAGCAGTTAAAAGTCCTAATAGGGTAGTAACAAAAACATGCTCTTAAGTTGCTTTCAACAAGAGCAGGAGGTGAAATGTACAATAGCCCTCTTCAGAAGTACACAAGCAAGGCTTGTAGCACATGGAGTTCACAATTGCAAGGGAGTAGAAATGCGAGTAATGAGCAACCTTTTTCATTATTGCTCAACCTACATAGGGAGAACATAATAGATGGATGGTACGAGGAAGCATGAAATTTTGAGGACCATGACCTACAACTTTATATGACAAGAGTGTGGCAAGATTGAGATGTTGCATCAATTGTATAAGGAAGCATTGTGCAAGCTGGTGTGAGATCGTGGTATAGGTGTATGAAATGCTTGAGATCAAGCAATTTTGGGAAGGGAGGACTGTAATGTCCTTTTTCTGAGCATTGGGAACAAAGACTAACTCAATAACCTAGCCATTCCCATAGGTTATAAATTAAAAAATAATGTTGTAATAGTTAGGAATTAATTAGTTAAAAAGTGACTATGGAAAAAGAATATTATAAGTCACTTTAATAAAAGAAGAAAAGACCCATGGTATTTAGATGACCCATGGTATTCCAATAGTCCATAACTGTTAAAGGAGATGAGCGTTCACTCCTTAGGCATGCGTTTGGATCATTCTTTTGTTGTTATTGAGTTGAGCTCTTAGAGCTTGTTTGGGTGAGAGCCCATATTATGTAGAGGGCTAGTTTCGGTGGTAGGTGATCCACCCTAGTTGATCGAATTAGGAGGGGTTTTGATATTGAGACATACCCTAGCCATTCGAACAAGGAGGGATCAAATCAGATATGTTCTCTAGGCTTAATGTTGAGATAGGCAGAGAGGTCAACCATATCTCTCACAGGTGCATAATGTTGGAGGAGCCATTGTCAACCATACAAATATCTTGCTGGGGATTAAATAGGTTCTCAAAATCATATTTGACATGTATTTCTAGATCCATATTTAATATAATAAGGCTAATTTTTCGCTGAGTTGCAACATTTCTAGTTTCTTTGCATTTGCAATTTTATTTGTGCTAGTAATTCTTAGTGTGAAATTGTGCCGTTTCGGGCACGCTTTCCAAACAAATGAGGACGAATTTTTCAAAACCCAAAGAGGTTTTTGTTCGCAACGGACCCATTTAAATAAAACTCTCTCGGTTTTCTAATAACTATCACGGTTTTGGATTTTGAAAGGGATCACTGGACCCTATTTTTCAGGATTTCGTGAGGAAAAAGCTCATGGACAGTTGTTGACTTGGATGCCACCTCACCAAATTCGACTTTCTGGTCCTTATCTCCAGCATGACTCCAAAACAACATGATCTTTAGATGCAATTAAGTTTGGAAAGTTTCATATGCATGTACCTAAGAGGTTTATACTTCTACTATTGGATTACTATAATTATTTTTGAGCTACAAACCTGTTTTAGTTATTGTATTGTTTATATAAGCAAAGACTGCAGAAGAAGAAAGGGTTGGTGCTTGTTTGAAGATTGAGCATCCTTGTGTATTTTGAGCAGATCATTAATGAAAAACAATCTTTATGAGCATTTGCAAAAATTCTTGTGATGTATTTCCTTGTCTGTTTTTGCTTTGTTTTATATTTCCTTTATTTTTCAGGCATTAATAATTGTTATTCATTTAACTCTCACACTAAATTCCTTCATATTCATCTAAATCATTGAAGTGTCAAAGGAACTACTGCTACCCTGCTTCTATGTTTTGCTCATCAAAGTTGTGTTTGTATAAGACTTGGTTGGGTTAGACTCCATGCCCAATAGTGGAACTTTCACGTAGCCCAACCAACTTTCAATCATTTTTCGATAAATATGGCCATAGGACTCAATTGCAAACCTTATTCTACAATGACCTTGAGTAGTTGAGTTTCTTTTATGGAGAGATCCCTCTCCAGGTTGAAGGGCCAACCTTCAACCTCAAAGAGGTTTGAGGTTACCTTGGAGGTTTTCCTGCAACCGGGTTTCCTCTAAGAGATAACAAGATCAATGGCTCTATTTAATGACGATTTCCATAAGTAGATACCTCGATGGAAATACCTTTATGAGCTACAAACACTAACAAGAATTTGTTGGGAAAATTTTTGCTTTTATTGTGACTGATTTTTTGTTTTAAATTCCATTGCAAAATTATGATTTTTTTTTTTTTAAATTTTCTATGTGGTTCATGGACCTCGTAGATTGGTGACCGCTACGTCAACAAAATATCTGTACTAGGCAAATCCACCTAAAGGGATCACTTCCTACCAGCGTAACCATGAAGCTTGACCCCGAGAGTGTCGATAGAATTGAACCTGTGATCTCTAACTAGAAAAGGTGCCTTAACAACAGGGACTTGAACAATTGAACTAACCCTCGGGTCTGTTGGAAAATCATGGCTCTTTGTAGATTATAGTTGACTTCCCTTAATAAGTACTTGTGATATTAGTTGGTATTTTATTACTTTTATTTCTTCTTTATCAAACATTTATCAAAACAATGAAGATCACACAAAGAAAAAGTACACAGGATATAGGCTCTAAGCCAGGGCAAAACCCCTCCAAGGGGAAAACCCAGAAAGAATACTTCTCTTATTATAGAATCAATTCAAAATGAGATTTCCAAGACCCAAACACCAAAGCCGAGATTCTTCCCAAGCACCAAGTCAACCTTTCAACAAGATCTCCTTCAAGCAAGATGAATTCTTCCGAGATCAACAAAGATCGAACCTCATCAATGTTTGCTCCAACCAAGTCTCAACCTCCGCATCGGATTTGCAACTTCAACATGCGATTCTCGACCCCGCAATTAGGACAGAAACCCTACATTTTTGCACATGTGGACAAAATTAGGTTTGATTTCGGCCTTCCTTCCTTCGCTTGATCTTTCTCCTTGCCTTCAAGTCCTTCTCACTTGATTTCCTCCTTCTTTGATTGCAAATCGAACTGGATTGATTGATGTGACAAATGAGTCGAGTTTCCTTCTTATATATAGTCTTGTTGAGGAGTCGAATAAGCCTCCTTTGGGCCGACTCATCCTTTGTAATCCCGACTTGGTCTTGGAGGAGAAATTGACTTATTTTTGTTTGTCTGTCAAGTGGTCTGAGTTCATCAGAGATTACATTAGGCTTGACCAGTGGCTTGAGAAACCGCGACCCATGGGCATCTAAGTCGTCAAAATCACCTGGGGATTGCACTCGGTCTGGGCCACACCAACTTTTAACATGATTAGATTTTTACCTACGGAGTTTCGAACCGGTGACCTTCCCATCACAGAGTGACTTAACAGTACACTCATCACCGTCTATTCTACGCCTTGTGGGTGACAAATTGACTTATTAGACTCAAATAATATTTTTCTTTTGTTACAAGTCCAAATGGGACTATAATACATGACACAAATTCTTCTTTGACTCAACAAGTCGTAGAAGCATGAAGAACATGCTTTGACCTAGACTTTGAGCATGAAACCCATGCTTTAGTAAATAAAAATTCCTTTTCTCTTTTTATATATACAATATACAGTGTCATGTTTACAAAGGTCATTATGAAGACCGAATCTAGTTACATTCTCCAACACTCCCTCTTAACTAGGGAGGTATTCATAATCCCATCACAAGATAGATTCTCACATTGATGTATTCTCATAAGAAGAGTCGGATTGATAAGCCATTTTTTAAGCATCAATATCACAACCAACATTGTCAGCAAGGCCTTAATTGTCAAGCTCTACTTATATGAGAGCATAATGCTGGGAGGCTTTACTTGAGACACCACACTACCTCTAAAGGCACATACCCCATCTAGATGTTCACGAGGTATGTCCTTTTAGGACTATTTTTATCTTGGATTTCAAATCCTCAAAGAATATTGGTCCTCTTCGACAATTGTTATCATGATGCCCTACCTCATCCTTAAAGAGTATCAGTCTATGAGTTTACTTCTATCTTGGATTTTTCAATCCTCAAGAAGTACCAACCTTTTGGACCCCATTCTCTCTTCATGGCCTTCACTTAGACTTTCGACTGTTAGTTCTAGCCTAGTGCATGACACGTGAAGAAAATATAATGTCCATCATCACTTCTTCGCAATCAAGGAAGAGATATCCACCAAGCCAAGCTTGCTTCTTAAGTACTCAAGCTTCTTGTTTGGTAGTGCCTTTGTCATAATATTAGCTATGTGTTCATCTGTAGGAATATAATGCAGCTTCATGATCCCATGTCGTACCAAGCTTATGATATACTGGTACTCATTATTAATATGCTTCGTCCTAGCATGAAACACTGGGTCCTCTGTCAGTTTTATGCAGCCTTCGTTGTCACAATGTATACTTGTAGGGGTTAATGGTCCTTCAAATAAATCTGATAACAACTTTCTAAGACAAACAACTTCTCTGCAAACTTCACTTGCAACAACATACTCAGCTTCAACACTACTCAAAGCAACAATATCTTGCTTTTTTCTCATTCATGAGATCATGGAAGATCTCAAACTAAAGCATACACCAGTAATGCCTCTTCCATCTGTCTCACTGCCACCCAAATAGAATCTATATATCCCAAAAGCTAGATTTCATTACCAGCATATTGAAGGTAGTGATGCATGGTCCCACGAAGATATCTTAGGATGTGTTTGGTTGCTATCCAATGGTCATGCTTTGGCTCCATCTGAAATTGACTGAGGATATTTACTGCAAAACAAATGTCAGGTCTAGTATTCACAAGATATATTAAGGAGCCAATCAACTATTTGTAGCAAGTAGGATCCACCAGACTAGAATATGAACTCCTTAACTTCTTTAGATTATTAATCATAGGAGTTGTCATTGGCTTGCTATCCATCATGCCAAATATTTGTAGTATCTTGATTACCTACTTTCCCTGACCAAGATATATTTTACCCGGTTTCTACCAAACCTCTAGTCCTAGATAGAAATGCTTAAGCCCAAGATCCTTCATGTCAAATTTAGCTTCCCACTGCCTCTTGCATTCTGAATTCGATGTTCCACACCTGTAACAAGTAGATCATCCACATATAAAAGTATGATCACAGGTTCATCCTTGACCACTTTAATGTAGCTGTAAGGATCTGCAAAACTTTTGACAAATCCAAGTCTCAATAGGTATGCATCCATCTTGGCATATCATGCTCTAGGTGCTTGCTTCAAGTCCATATAGAACCTTCTTCAATCTGCATACGCATGTCTCCCTCTTATGGACTTCAAACCCTTGAGGTTGTTCAATGCAAACCTTTTCATCAATGGTCCCATTCAGAAAAGTTGTTTTAACATCCATTTGATGAATGCTCCATCCCATAGTGGCAACCAAAGAGACATGCGATCTAATAGTGGTATACCTTGCTGTAGGAGCGAATGTTTCTTTAGAATTGACACCTTCTTTTTATGAAAAACCTCTTTCCACAAATCTAGCTTTATATTTATCAATGCTCCCATCCATTGCATGTTTGATCTTATATATCCATTTGAAAGGGACAATAGATTTCTCACTTTGTCTAGGAACAATTTCCCAGACATCATTCTTCATAATCGATTGGTATTCTTCTTGCATTGCATTCCTCAATTCTTGATGTTTAGTTGCATCTTCATAGGAGGAAGGTTCAACCTTAATGAGTTTAGTCATATAAGCTGCATAACCAAAATACCTTTTAGGTCTTTTACTTTCTCTAAAGGTCCCCTTGTTGTCGCATGCCCCACTACCTCTTGTAGAGTTGTCCTCAACCAAGTAGGTCTCTTATGAGTTTCCGGAATAACAACACACGACATAGGTTCATTAGGTCCTTCAACATCTTCATGAATTGATGTAGGATCTTGAACATTGTCATCCCTTGAGATTTCTTAAAAAATGGGTACCTATTTGTCATCAGAATCAACCAGATATCTTTGGATCTCTTGTAAGCTACATTTTCATGAAAGATGACGTCCTTGCTTACTTCAATATGACAATCCTCTTTAATGTAGATTCTGTATGCTTTTGATGAAGCACTATAACCAACAAAGATGCCTTTTGTACTTGTAGGATCCAATTTCTTCCTCTTGTCCTTTGGAATGTGCATGTGAATTGGATATCCAAATATTCAAAGATGATCCATACTCGACGTATTTCTTGTAAATGCTTCTTCTGGAGTCATATTGTTGAGAATCTTATGAGGACTTTGATTCTGCTAGTAGACAACTGTTACAGATGTTTCTCCCCATAATAACTGAGGGAGATCTTGATCATGAAGCATGGCTCTAACACATTCTTCAATTGTTCTGTTCTTCTTTTCAGCCACACCATTATGTTCAAGATTCTATGGAACAATTAACTCCCTCTTAATCCCTGCTTCCTTGCAAAATGCTTTAAGCACTTTGGAGGTGTATTCTCCACCATTCTCTGACCTTAGGGTCTTTTATCTTTTTCTCTGTTAGATATTCTACTTCATTTTAGAATTCTTGAAACTTTCTCAAATACTTCATCTTTGTTCTTGAGAAGATATATCCATGTTTTCCAAGAGTAGTCATCAATGAAGGTCATAAAGTATTGATGTCCTCCAAGAGATTTTACTGCCATAGGTCCACACATATTAGAGTGTATGATGGTGTCAAGATAATCTAGATCTGGTGACCTTCTCGTTCCATCAACATCTTCTTGGTCCATCTCGATATGAATCTTCCTTCATGCATTAGAGTGCCCAAGGATCGAACTTGATTACCAAGTTACAACTTTTCTTCTAGAGACTATGCTAGATGTTAATCATTATCTTACATATTCTAGAGAAAGTCTTAATCTTTTATACATCCTTAAGTAAGTCAATTTCTATTCTTTTTTTAGCATCATTTATACTCATGCATAATTTTATAACCAACTTTCTTCCATAAGATTCTTGGACATATGAATCTTATCCAAACTTTATCATGCATTCCTATGCTTTCATCCAATCACCTAGCTATATGACCCTGCAACGTGACCCATTGCATTCCTTCATCCCTTCAACAATATTGATTCCACATTACATGGAATGTCTACTTTCCTTGTCACGATGCTTTTCCCAAGGACCTTTTATAATGAAGTTCCTTCCAGGATCATGATGATCCAATTAGGCAATATGACAACTTCTAACATGATAGACAATCCTTGGATGAACATTATGCAAAATGGTCTATCTATCTATCTAGATGATTTCTATAAAGCAACTTAATCATGTAAATTTCAAAATATGCCACTATCATATGCTTTCTTTCTATGATGCAAAACACACCATCCTAAAAGAAAGATTAATCTTCATAAAGAACCTGACAGTCAGCGAACCTTCTTTAGTAGTAAAGATCCTTTACTTCTTCCTTCTTTAACTTCTTCTCAGGTTCTCCCACTGCTTTGGCTACATGAGCTTCATTCTTTTCCTTTCTCTTGTTGTTTTGTTGGTTTGGACAGTCCTTTTTAAAGTGTCCAAACTCATTGCACTTGAAGCATTGAACCTTGGACATGTCTTTCTTCTTGGACTTACCAAACTTTCCCTTCTCTAGCTTCTTGAAAGGCTTGAGATTTCTCATCTGATCCAATATCATCTTTTACTTTGACCCTTGATTCTTCCAATATGCATTGAGCCCACAACTCATCAAAGGGAGTTGAATCCTTCTTGGAGTAGATAGTTGTTGCAAAACTGCTCTATTATGGTGGCAAAGCATTTAGTACACAAATAGTTACTTCAGAATCAGTAATTGGTTCCCCAAGTCCTTGCAAATGGTCTCTTAGTTGAGAGACTAATGAGAAAAGATGCAACATCCTCATCCTTTGATTTCATCATTCTATATAACTTATTCCACAAAGACATCTTTTGTCCTGTTGTACTTACAGAGAACAAATTCACTAGCTTTTCATACATGGCCTTGGAAGTCTTCAGGTTTGCGACAAATGGAACAAGAGAATCCTTAATTGATTCAACTATGATCCTTTGAGCCCTTACTTTCCCTTTCTTGTACTTTGTTAGTTCTCATGCCTTGTCCTTGCTTGGTTCAGTGATTTTCCCAGTAACATATTCCATTACTTCTTGTTCTGTGAGTATCAAGTCAATTCTTTTCTTCCATGCTGGATATTTGATGCCCCAATGAGCTTAATTCTCTCCTTGCAGAAAGAACCCATATGACTTGAAGATTCAAAGATGATGTAATAATGTGATACTTACTTGAGACCAAGATTCTTCTTAATGATGTCTTCAATCTTCTTGATGCCTTCAAGATCTTTGAAGTGTCCCTGATAACAGCTTTTGAAGTCCCTTGATGCTTCGTTCAAAGATGCCTTCCAAAAAGATCTTCTTTCAGGAGAGATCAATGCCCTTCTTGTACTTTTCCTTTGATGTAGTCTTGATCTTCTTTAATAGAAACCCATCTTCTAGGTCTTCTGCTAATGAGTCTTCAATCCTTCTCGAAGTCTTCTTCTTCAGTCTTTTCTTGAGAGTTTACTTTTCCCTTCCCCTTGACAGGTAACTCCTTCTAGTGTCCTTCCAGTTACTTTGTAATATCCCCAATTTTGATTTTCCACATTAGAGATGATTTTTGGAAGAGGTGATTCTGGCATTGGGACTTAGGAGGAAAAAGGGAAATTGCAGCTCTAGTGGAACGTGGGGCCCATAAGAGAGAGAAGTTTGGCCTGAGAAGGGAACTCGCACTCTTGGAGAAAGAAAAGAGGAGGGGGTGCGAATTAAGAGAGAGAAAGAGTGGGGGCCACCCAGGGAGAAAAGGAGGCCAACAATTATTAAAAAGGAGAAGAGGTTTGCATTTTCATCTTTTGACAATTTAACTTCTGAACACAAGTTTTCTTGAGCTGTTTAGCCAAGCCAATCGGTGTTGTTTAGCACGAGGGATTGCCAAGCGGGAATTCCACCTCTACCTTTAGTGAACTCCGAGTGTCACCCTAGGAGAGTAGAGAGAAGTTTATCTTAGGACTTCTAAAGGAGCTACATTGTAGATCATTTCTAGCTGGTGCGTATTTTTCTTGGGCACAGAAGTTGTTTGAAGCACCCCAATTGGGATCAACTATAGATTGCTAGAGTTCCGAAGGGTTTGCAGGAGTTTTACCCACTCATTGTCGAAGATTTTGTAGTGAATTTGTTGGGCTGAGGTAGGGATTTTGACGAGCCATTTCTTTCACTCTGAACATTGCGTAGGGGTTTCTGGCTTAGCTTGTGCAAGGGAAGAAGGGAGAAGAATTTCTGGAGAGATAAGCGCTGGAGATAGGAGGCATTTCTCAGTGGAGAATTAGCTAGTGTTGGGAGAAATTTCCCTTGGTAGATTTGGGGCATTATTTAGTAATATCAAAACTGTGGGGTGTTTTCTGGTCAGATTGGGCAATTTGCTCTTTATTGGGGGTCACTCGGGGTCAGTGGATTCAACCCAAACCCTTTCTAGGTTTTTGTGGGTTTGGTGATGTTGAAAAGTGTAACTAGGTTCGGTCTTCATAATGACATGTAACTATGATTTTATTTAATGAGATGTAATGAAGAAAAACAAAATATTGTAATGCTTGCATCATGGGTTTCATGAGCAAGAGATTTTATTTTTGAGTGAAGACTCCCATTGAGAGTCTAAGAATTATTTTGTCATCTAGTCATCAATTGTTAGAGTCATTGTCATGTAATGAAGTCATGTTACACTTTATATAAAGTCAAATTTGTCTATGTAAAGTATCCTCCAAGACCTTGTCACTTATCCTCTTTAAGTCAGCCTACAACAATGGAAGAAGCTGCTAGAAGAAGTCGGCCTAACCTCCATCAATCATGTCGGCCTAAAGGACATGAGAAGAAGTGTATATATAGCCTAACTCGGCCTCACTTGAAGAAAATCATTTTCGAACAAACAACTCGACTTGATCTCGACAAGCATAAGTGCGAAGTAGAAGGGAAACAAAAGTGCGAAGAAGGGGTCAAGAGAAGTGCGAAGAAAGAGGCTTCAAAGAGAAGTGCGAAGAAGGGAGAAGAGGGTTTCTTTTGGGCGGTGCGAAGAGAAATTTCTTTTGGGGCAACAAAGAAGGTATTCTTTTGGGAAAGCGAAGGAGAAGTTTCTTCTGGGAAAGCTAAGGAGAGGTTTCTTCTGGGGCAGCAAAAGAAGGATTCTTCTAGGTGAATGAGATAGAGATCTAGAGACTTATTTTCTCTAGAGAAGATCAGTGAAAGTCTAGAGGAAGTCGAGAAGGAATAATGTGAAGAATAGAGATCGAGTTTCTCTAGAGGGAGCCGAGGAAAGCAGTTCGAAGAAAGCCGAGGAAGGGAAGATGCAGAGCATCAAGGATAGTGACAAGGTTCTTGGGAGGATACTAACGTCAAGGCTCTGTGTCATGGTCTTGGTACTCGTCAATTGAAGATCTAGAAGAAGAATTTTGATTGGGTTTTCCTCTCAAGAGGCGAGAGGTTTTGGCCCTAGCTGACAAGCTTACATACTGTGTCACTTGTCTTTTATTATGCATATTGGTAATTGTCTTGATGAAAAGAACACAATAATAACATAACGAAGAAAACGCTGTAAGCTAAGAAGTAAAAGTATATCACAAGAAATTATCAAGTAGAGAAATCTTTTAATTATCCATGCCCTAGATTTCTCAATAGGTGAGAGGAGGCTAGGATTAATTTTGCAGGATTTTTTTGAGCACTTATGAGTGTAGAATTCCTAGTACTATCTAGCAGCCAACAACATAAATTGTTGGAGGAGGATGCAGTTCACCTTGGGACCATTTCCACCACTTGGGTTTGTGAGATATTTCTTTAGTTTTCATTCCGGGAACTCTTTAGCGTAGTCCTCCTGTTTCCTTCTAACAGCAACGAGCAATTCTTCCTGGGGAATCTTTCCATCATTTGAGCATTGTAGTCACTCCTGGGTTCTTGCCATAGCTTGTAGTAGCTAGCCCAGGTTCCTTTGATCTCATTTATTGTACTCATATTTATCAAAATTAATATAATAGTTTTTGCTCTTATTTTCTTGTTTAAATGTGTATGGTTGTGCATTTCTAAATTTTCTAGTTGTAGCTAGTTCATTGCTTATGTTATCTACGATATTTTTCCATTTGGAATATTACAGTGGTATCAGAGCATAATCTTCACCAACTATGGGGTAGCCATCAAGATCATGGAAGATTTAGGCATGTATGCAATTGCATAGTGACAGATGAAACCATAGACAAACCCATGGCTTAAGGAAGATTCAATATGCAAGAATTCACGGGTGGAATCCGCTGGAATGATGAGAGGTTGGCTCAGTTGAGGTAGGTGTTGGATCGGATCCATCCTCATCCTTATAACAAAGACACTAGAGGTGCACAGGCCATGGGGGTGCAAACATCTATACCATGTGGGGAAAGTCCACAGAATCAGGACACCCGATTTCCTCAAAAGAAGCAGACCAGACAGGGACAGTTATAGGGTAAGACCAAGTGACACTTTTGTGGTGGAGACTTGGCTTTAGATATCAGGAGCTTGAGGAGGACACTGAGGGCACCCAGGGTTGTGAGGAGCACGTAGATATACCCATCATGATGTAGGAGTCACCCTTGTTGGAGATTCCTTTGATAGCTCCGATTGACACCTTGGGGGAAAGAGTAGAGCATACACCCATAGGGCCATCCATTGACGAGGCGCCAGGAGACACAGAGGTGTCCACCATTGAGGAGGTTCCATCCATTGTTGAGGTATCCATTGATGAGGTGTCTGGGGCCATGTCCAAGTTTTTAGGTGGTAGAAACACATAACGGATTGGTGAAGTGTCAAGAGACATATCCACCATTGGTGAAGTGCTAGGAGGCACTGAGGTATCCACCATTGATGAGGTGCCGTGAGACACCGAGGTATCCACCATTGATGAGGTGCCAGGAGATATAATGGTATTAGATGATGGTTGCCCACAATAGTTTCATCAGTTCTAGGCCGACCTTCTAGCATTGAAATGGAAGGCCATGACAATGTGAGAGACCATTCTGCACCAGAACAAGGAGCTGGAGGGCATGAGAGCAGTTTTTGTTGAGTCAACGGTCAAATTGACTCACGTTGGGGAATAATCGGATTCCCTAATGGTACAACTAGAGTGGACATTGGAGCATCAGAGCAACCCTCTTCAAACATACATAGATGGGGCTTGTAGCACTAGCAAGTTGTCCCTACATGTTGGTGAGAGAGAGGCGACATCACCTAGATAGATTTTATGTGATGACCAAATCAGTGAGATGAGACGACATGAGCTACGCAGGGGGCAACATTCGCAGTATGGGGGGCTAGCTCCATGTATGAGAGTTGGTGCTTTCGATCCTTCCCTTGGGGTTGGATGATGAGATATTTTGAGTTGGTACCCGGTGGAGTGGGCTAAGCATATGGAGTTGATCATAGACCAGAGTGAGGGTCAGCAGGCACGTTTAGGCATTAGGGATACTGGAGGCTCAGGTTAGCATTGGGATCAAGGTAGGAGTCGAGACTACCTACCATTTACCAGATACGTAGATTGACTACGACTTCGGTGGCATAGTTGACCCAATGGTCCAGCACACACATTCGCTAGGGGAGTTTCAGTCAGCACTAGTGGCTAGTTAGTTTGTGAGGGGACTCCATGGGTCATCTGGGTATGCTGGTTGTGCATGGGGTCGCGGGATGATCTGCACACTTTGGCAAGAGATTGTTGGAGGAGGTAGCATTGGCAGGCCACCAGACAGTGCCTTGTACGGGACTGGGGATTATCCACAATTATGTGGTGCATAGGGGACATTGAGTAGCAGAGTAGTGGTGGCATTGCTATTGGTACATAGGGAGATTCACCTCTCGGGTCCCTCAGGGAGGATTTGGTGGGAGAATCCATGCATCAGAGGGTATGGTGATGCGATGGTGGAGGTGCTGATGTTGGTAGGGTGTGGACCAATGTGTATTGTCTCAACTTTAGGCCATGGCATCCAATGGGGTTTAGGAGTGTATAGCATTGAGTAGTGGTTTGCAAGTGGGCATCGGCATGGTGGTGTGCCGTAGTGTGTTGGATGTGTTGTGGAGTAGGAGAAGTGACTCACATCGTGTTGAGTACACACGGGGAGTGTCAGATACATGGACACAGATAGGATACTAGACAGTATAGGATGGTACAACAGTAGCAGGGGGTATCTATTGGAGCACAGGGATATGTCGCAGTGTATAGTGGCATGCAGAGGAGTACATGGATACCTGGTGGTATGCAGTGGCATATGGTGCGGAACAACGGAATCTTGGAGTGTTACCTCCCAGGAGATTGATGGATGAGAACATTAGGCATACATTTGGCTGTAGTTCACCCAGGATCAACGAGGACGTAGATGAGTGACACTTGATGGTATCTGTAATGTTCCAAATTGAAATTTACAGCTAATAATAGACATATGAACTAGGCTATAGCAAATAAAATCATGGTTAAGCATGCACCATCAAAAACACCAAGAAATTGGACAAATAAGCTGAGCGATTTTATTAAGTTATGAGCTGTAAGGAGTACATGTAGCAAGGAACAAGTGAACCTGGGCTTGCATAAGCAAATTGGAGCAACCCAGGTGGAAGAGATAACTCCCAAAAGTTAGGAAACTTCGGCCCATTATCCTTCTGTGCAGACCCATAAATTGGCAACTGCTGCTGCACTGAAAATGCTGAGAATGATCCTTTGTGGTGCCCAGAATTGCCTGAAAATGCAGTTGTAGCTTCTTCCAAAACTACTGAACCAAACCCAGAAAGGAATCTGCCCCAAACTAACCACCCAGAAATTTGACAAAATGGTGCAATTACCGGTTGAATAATAAAACGTACTGCTGAACAAAAAGGGGATTTATGGCCTAAAAATTGCCTGGAAAATTTTGCAAATTTAATCTCGAACTCCTCTCAACAAACCCACAGAAACCCATAAAAGGTTTGGTCTGGTTCTGACCCCTGAAATTTGGCCCCAAATACCACGTCCTCCTCCCACAACTGGGAAATATGGCCTGGCTGCTAACTCCCAGAAAAATTCCTCCAATCACTCCCGAAATGCTGAGTTATACTGCCCCAAGGTTCTCCTTATTTCTCTCGGCAAATTCCAGCTCCAAAACTCGTCCTAGAAACTCGCATGTGTGCCCAGTGAGTACCTTTTGCGCTGGCCCTGGATGCTCCAAATCGTGCTGTCTTCAAGCAACAATCTCCTGCTTCCAAACTCCTCCAAAAGGCTGATATCCCATTGAAGCTTCTATGCCAAAGTTCTCTCGGAAATTGCTACTCGGAAGACCACCAAAATGACCCAAGCGTATACTCTCCTGCGTCCTTCTGGAATACACTCTAGCTGAGTGAGTGGCTAAATGTTTGGCTCTGAATCCCTCCAGCTCCTCTCCAAAGTGGTACAATTTGACCTCCCTAGGGTGGCAGTCAAAGTCCACCGAAAGAAGGGTGGGTTCTCCCCTTGGAGAACTCTGTGCTAAGCAACACTCGTGACCTAGCTAAACAACTTGAGCAATAAAAGAAATAGATGAATGAACAAAGACCCCAATAGCTTCTATGCTTCCTCTATTTATAATTTCTTCTTGCCTCCACATGTGGGTCCCTCCATCCAATATTTCGACCTCCTTCCCTTAGTAATTGAATTTTCCTAAGGGGTTTGAATTCCCCTTTTTGGGTGGCCCCACATCCCACTACTAATTTAACCTTTCCTTTTTCTCTAATGTTGGTGGCTTTCATCTCTCCAAAAATTAAGTGGGGACTCCCTCCACCCAGTTTTCCTAAGTTTACATGCCAACATATTTCCCAACACCCAATTGCAAAAACAGAAATTCATCTTAGCCAAATTAATTTAATTGGGGACATTACAGTATCCATGGGGACTCACACGCCTTTTCCTCTTCTACATCGCTTGTAGGCTTAGATGATTTGGCCATTGTCCTTTAGCACTCTGGGCAAGAGCAGTAGGGGGTAGGGAGCTCACCTGAGATATTTGAATGAGACTCAGCGCACCAGGGGAGAGACTCCTCAGAAGTGGCTTGAGGCCAGAGCACGAGCTGACAGGTGCAGGTTTGGGGAGTGCATGGCTTGCTGCAGAGAATCGAGATAGCGTATGTTCCACCCTTGAGTTCACACTTAAGGGGGTGCATGACACTTTTTGGGCAAGGCGCTCCGAGGTGTCATGGGAACATATACAACAGGTGGTTGACCTTTCTTACGGGCAGATGTTTAGTCTCCACGCAGTATCGAGGTGCATTTTCAAGAGACAAGATAGCAGATCACATGGTGTGGCATGGTAGGCACATGGCAATTTCGCATGTGCTAGATTGATTCATGTTGTGTGGATTGTATATATTGATTACATGCAGGGAGCATATATGTGGAGCATGTGGATTTCAGTAATCACTAGGACTACGTTGCATTAGATTTGGTTATGGGATTTATAGGGATTCAGTGGGCCGACAGGCCACTCCATTTCGTGAGGAGTAGGACCATAACTGAGGGTGATCTAGCACACTTTGGGGTTGACACATGGGGGAGTGCTGAGGCCTCCATTGCTTGGCGAGGCAGGGGTGTCGAGTTGCAATTCAGGATTGGGATTAGCAATGAATGGGTAGATAATGACATCATAGAAATACCTGGGTAGGATGAGCTTCGTCTTTGTCGATATTTTGCCACTAGGTTTTAGGGGAGGAGGATACAGTGTGCCCATGATGGGTAGCCTGTTACAGCCAGAGTGGCGCAACGACAACATGGTGGCACCCTTCTGATACTAGCATGGGACCCAGGCATTGCAGAATTGGACAACTCAACGACCTTTAGGGATGAGCTGGCTACTATAGTGGGAGATCATTCAGATTTTCCATTAGGCTTTTGTGACTCATTGATGGCATGGGCGACTTCATCGGCATGGCGAGTTGGTCAGCAGGAGGATTTCAGGGGAAGCCCATGTGGGAGAGACTTCATCCCCACAAGCATTGAGTTGTATCTTTAAGAGTTTACTCTTGGAGTGTATGAGGTGGACTACTCAGTAGGGCAGCTTCATGGGGAGTTGAACATAGTCCTACATTATTATGATGCTCTACTTATTGATAGTAGGAAGAGGGCTTCTAGTACCTATTCTCGACTGGACAATGAGCGGAGCAAGGGGTGCTTCACAGTGATCAAGATGGCTTGGGATTCAGGGATCGAGGGATTCATTCATGGCCAAACAGTGCAGAGATCGGGGATGGCTCAGTGACACATTTGGGACTGTGGTATTACTGGTGGTGATAGTGGTGATCAACAGTCAGAGGGGGCGCTTGTTCAGGCATTGCTTGAGGACAAGCAATTTTTGGCGAAGAGAACTGTAATATCCCCAATTTTGATTTTCCGCATTAGAGAGGATTTTTGGAAGAGGAGGCTATTTCGACATTGGGACTTAGGAGGAAAAAGAAAATTGCAAAATTTGGCCCAAGAAGGGAACTCACACTCTTGGAGGAGAGAGAAAAGAGGAGGGGGTGCGAATTAGGAGAGAGAAAGAGTGGGGGCCACCAAGGGAGAAAAGGAGGCCAACAATTATAAATGAGGAGAAGAGGCCTTCATTTGCATCTTTTTACAATTTAACTTCTGAAAACAAGTTTTCTTGAGCTGTTTAGCCAAGTCAACTGGTACTGTTTAGCACGAGGGATTCCCAAGTGGGAATTCCACCTCTACCTTTGGTGAACTCCTAGTGTCACCCTAGCAGAGAAAATAGAAGTCTATCTCAGGACTTCTAAAGGAGCTACATTGTAGATCATTTCCAGCTGGTGCGTATTTTCCTTGGGCGCAAAATTTGTTTGAAGCACCCTAATTGAGATCAGCTATAGATTGCTAGATTTCTGGAGGGTTTGTAGGAGTTTTACCCACACATTGTCAGAGATTTTATAGCAAATTCGTTGGGTTGTGAGGTAGGGATTTTGAGGAGCTATTTCTCTCACTTTGAACATTGCGCAACGGTTTTTGGCTTAGCTTGCACAAGGGAAGAAGAGAAGAATTTGTGGAGAGAAAAGGGCTGGAGATAGGAAGTATTTCTCAATGGAATATTAGTCGAAGTTGGGAGAAATATCCCGTGGTAGATTTGGGGAATAATTCAGTAATATCAAAACTATGGGGCGTTTTCTGGCTAGTTTGGGCAATTTGCACTCGTTGGGGGTCACTGGGCGTTGGTGGATTAAGCCCAATCCCTTTTTGGGTTTTGTGGGTTTGGTGAGAGGAGGCTAGGGTTAATTTTGAAATTTTTTTTGAGCACTTATGAGGGTAGAATTCCTATAGTTCCATCCAATAGCCAGCAATAGAAATTGTTGGAGGAGGGTGTAGTTCACCCCAGGACCATTTCCACCACTTGGGTTTGTGAGATCTTTATGGGTCTTGCTGAGTATCTAGTGAGGAGATCACCATCAGAGTTTTAGTTCATTTCGGGCACTCTTCAGAGTGGTCCTTCAGTTTCCTTCCAACAACAACAAACAATTCTTCTTGGGCATGCACAGTTCTTCCTAAGGGATCTTTCCAACATTTGAGCATTGTAGTCACTTCTGGGTTCTTGCCATAGCTTGTAGTAGCAAGCCCAGGTTTCTTTAATCTCATTTATTGTACTCATATTTATCAAAATTAATACAATGACTCAGAGCTTTTGCTCACATTGTCGTGTTCAAATGTGTATGGTTGTGCATTTCTGAATTCTGTAGTTGTAGCTATTAAATTGCTTCTATTATGTACGATATTTTTCAATTTGGAATATTACATGCCTTCCTTGTTCGCCTTAGCTCTGATACCATGTTGGAAAATGGATAGTGGCAGCTATTAATCTTATTTTCCTTAACCTTGATAGTTGCTTGTGTATCTTATTTATCTTCTTTATGTTCTTTAGTTTTCATCAAACAATATCAAGAACAATAGAGGACACAAATATTAGGCTCTCATCTAGGGCAAAACGCCTCCAAGGGGAAAACCCGTAAACTCTCTTTTTCTTAGAATTTGCTTCAAATGAGATACAAAGACCCAAACCCTAGATAGAGTACTTCTCCTAGAACGAAGTTAGCCCTTCTTCAAGTCCTTCCTTGATTCTGCACCAAACTGCTACACGCTGCAACTTCGACCTGCCAGCTTCGATACTGCTACTCAACCTGCAACTTTGACCGTGCAATTTCGGTCTTGCAACTTCCAAGGAAACCCTAGATCAACCTCCTCTTGAGACCTTCCTGAAGCAAGACAACTTCTTATAAGGTCAATGAAGTCTATATAGGGTATCCTTCCTTCCAGCTACAAGATGTTGCAATTCGTCCTACTGCAACTTGGCCCTGCAATTTTAGCCTCTTCTTGCAACCCATGAACCCTAGAATTTCGCACATGTGAGAGAAAGATAGAGCCCAAAAACAAGAAACTTCATCCTTCTTCCTTCTCTAAGATCTTCGCTCTTCTTTTTGGCTTCTCCCAACTTCAAATCAAACTCTTTCTTGTGATATCGAACTTGTGGAGTAAGTGAGTCCAAATGAGGTTGAACTACTTTATATAGCCTTCTCAAGGGGTCGAATTCCCTCCTTTAGGCTGGCTTGATGTTGTCAGGGCTGACTTGTAATTTTGGAGTTTCCAAGACTTTCTAGACTCAAATAATTCTTTTTACGCTTACATTTTGCCCGGAAGGGTCTTATAAACATGATGTTGACTCCTTTGATTCAAGACAATAAATTCCAAGTCCTAACAAGCCCTAGAAGCACAAAAAACATGCTTTTACCTAGAAGACCATCAATAATCAACATGAAGCCCATGCTTTAATAATAATAATATATTTTTTTTCTTTTCTTCTTTGTTACATAGGATACATATTGAAATGAGTACAACAATTATGAAGACCAAAACTAGTTACATTTCTCAACAAGCTCTGATAACATGTTGGAAAATCAAGGTTCTTTGTAGATTATAGTTGACTTTCCTTGCTTAATAATTACTGGTGATATTAGTTGGCCTTCTATTACTTTTATTTCTTCTTCATCAAGTAATTATCAAAACAATGAAGATCACACAAAGACAAAGTACATAGGATATATATGCTCCAAGCCAGGGCAAAACCCCTCCAAGGAGAAAACCCAGAAATAATACTTCTCTTCTTATAGAATCAATTCAAAATGAGACTTCCAAGACCCAACGACCAAAGCCAAGATACCTCCCAAGCACCAAGTCAACCCTTCAACAAGATCTCATCAGGCAAGATGAAATCTTCCAAGGTCAACAAAGATCAAACCTCATCAAAGTTTGCTCCAAACAAGTCTTGGCCTCCACCTCAGATTTGCAACTTCGGCCTGCAATTAGCCCAGAAACCCTAGATTTCGCACATGTGGACAAAATTAGGTTTGATTTCGGCCTTCCTTCACTTGGTCTTTCTCCTTTCCTTCTTGTTCTTCACACTTTATTTTCTCCTTCTTTGATTGCAGATCGATTTTGATTGATTGATGTGCCAAATGAGTCGAAGTTCCTTCTTATTTATAGTCTTCTTGAGGGGTTGACTTGGTCTTGGAGAACAAATTGACTTATTAGACTCAAATAATATTTTTCTTTTGTTACGACAAGTCCAAATGGGACTATAATACATGACACACATCCTTCTTTCACTCAACATGCCCTAGAAGCATGAAGAACATTCTTTTACCTAGACTTTGAGCATGAAACCCATGCTTTAATAAATAAAATTCTTTTTCTCATTTTCCATATAAAATATACAATATCATGTTTACAAAGGCCATTATGAAGACCAAATCTAGTTACAGTCTCCAACAGGGGCTTCAAAATTGTGAAGTTAAAATACTAGTGTATTTATTTTCAACAGTTTTAGAAAAGATTTTATTGGGTGAAATATTCATTGGGTATATATAAATTGCTAGGAAAGTTAAATCAGATATGGTATTGACATGTTAATGGCAACATTGCCACTTCACAAAGTTTACCATTATTGCCTCTCTAGTCATGTCCATTCTTGTTTTGAGATGTTTCTCAAGACAATGACATTCAAACTAGTCCCAAAAGGAACTTGCTCCATATCTTTAACACTAGAAAGGATATTCAAGCACAGGTTTCACCAAGAATGAGTTCTAGATCTTGTATCGAACTCAAGGGTTATAAGTAATTTGAGAACCAATGAAAGCAAAGGGAGTGTTGTTGCTAGGAGATAAAAGGTGGCATAGCAATCACATTCTAGGGAAGTGTAGCATAAGCCAACAATCAAGGTCTTGCATTTTTTCCCCTATAATGACAACCTACAAATTATCAAATTCAAGCAGAATTTAAGGAAGATAAGAAGCAAATTGGAGGCTATGCCTTGCTAATTTTTGTGTAAGATCTTTATCAAACAATATGATGTAGCTCCAACTCCAAAACCCTTGGTTGGAAGAATGGTTTTGGACTCTAAAATCACATAGCATGAAGAAGATTCAAGGGGTTGTTTGTCGCCTATGGGTAAAGACAAAGACTTGAAATGAAGATGAAGCATCCCACTTAATGTTCTAAAAAAAGGGTTGTTATATGTTTATTATCTTTGGAGAATGATATAGTTTGCAAATTCGCCTTGTTTGACAAGGTCAATAGCCACCCTTAAGTGGAATCTAGTTTTATTGGAATTGGTTATTGTTGAGAAATCCTTACAACTTATTAAGGTGATTTCTCTTAACCTGATATTTGCTTGTGATGTTCTTTTATTTGATTGATTAGATTCTTCTTTTTGTTATTATTATGTTCTTTATCATCAAACAACTACCAAAACATGAAGATCATCAAAGACAAATGGACACAAATGTAGGCACTTAGCGAGGGAAAAACCCCTCTCCTAAGGGAAAACCCACCAAAATTATCTTCTTATAGAATCTTTTTCAAAGGAGACTTTCAAGACCCAAGACCCAAAGACAAGGCTTCCCCAAGATCAAGCCAGCCACCACAAAATAAGATCATCACAGAGTCAACAAGGTTGACCTTACCAAGATGTAGCCTTCAAAATATCGTCCATCTCAAATGGGTCTGTAATTTTGGTCTTTTGTATTCAGACCTGTAATAGCTTTTGATGCTCAGAATTCACACATGTGATCCAAGAGAACATAGATTTCGTACTTCCTTTTCTTGCTAGAGTTCCTCCTTGCTTCATTTTGATTATCTCTTTCTTCTATCCTCTTCACATTCCCTCTTTCTCATTGCATATTAGATCAGAAGTGTGTATACCAATTGAGTGTCACAAGAGGTCGAAGTCCTCTCCTATTTATAGGCTTTGCATGGGCTAGAAGGGCCTCTCTAGGCCGACTTGAAGAAGGCATGCTAACTTGATCTTGGGGGGTATTCTTGACCTTTCTAAAAATCAAAATAATATTTTCTTTCTTATTACGTGTGCTCAATTGGGTCTTTTACATCATGACTTAGACTTTGACTCGAGACACGAACCCTAGAGCTATTCAATGGGTCTTTTGATCTAGGACCAAATACATTGAGCATGAAACGTATGCTTTAATAATATTTTTTTTTTCAAGTACAATAATAATTACATCATGTCATGAGCAAAATACAATTATGGAGACCGATACTAGTTACATTCTTCAACACTCCCTCTTAACTAGGGAGGTATTCATAATTGACCAATGGTACAAGGACAATACTTCTTTTGGAAAGTTCTCATAAGAAGAATATCAACATACACAATGCTAGGGATACCAAAACTGTTAAGGTATCTGACACATCAATGATCCAAGTGTCCTTGACACTATTTCAAGGATCCAAGTGTCATTTCCAAGACACTAATACAAGGATCTAAGACATTAACAGGGACTATGGCATCATCAAGGCAACTTGCCATTATAGGTATTGTTGTCGCACAAAGTGTCTAGGCACCACAACAACGCTCAGAGTAAGGGTTGTTACTCTAATCCTTACTCATTCCATTTAGACTCTCTTCTAGACAAGTCAAGGGGGTAGTCCCTAAGATGAATGAATGAGAATAGTTTGTGAAACAGAGACTCTAGGAGACTTAAAGATGGACAACTTGATGAATGTAAACAAGTCTTAGTTAACCGAAATGTATAAATATTAATAAAATAAGACACAACCACAGAATATAAATGATTATAGATCATTGCCTTTATACTCAATTAACCGTAGACTAGATAAAAAAAAACAAGTTATCCAGGGCAATTTATAAATGTGACAAATAGTGACGATCATGAACGATTAAATGTAAATGCCCAAAACTGCAATATTTTCTAGCAATTAAATCCCATGAAGAATTATGAAAATTAATTGCTAAGCAATAATTCTAGATTAAAAATGATATTATTCAATAACCCAGATCTAGAATTAATTTATCATTCACCAAAAGTCAATGATTTTAAAAACATTAGTCGCACCCGACAATAGAGAAATCACTACCACAAAAGGACACCAAGGAACTTTAAATTAACAATTTAATTTTTCCTTAAGTAATTTGTTTAATGTGGTAAATGAATAAATCAAATTTTTTTTTTATTTTTTTTTTTAGATTTTTAATGTTTTTAAAATATTTTTTGAATGAAAAAAATGAAAATAAAAAAATCAAAACACAAAGTCATAAAAACTAAAAGAAAAAAACAACTCAGAACCAAGATATACAAAAATAAATAAAACCTCAGAAACCCAAGTCAGAAAACCAAAAAAATGACAGATCTATGCACAAAAATGGTAGATCTATCAGATCTGAGGAGTATGAGTCCAACTCTGCTCCCAAATCTGATAATTTAAGGCTCTCAATAGCCAAAACTATCAATTTTTCCACACAAAAAAATAAATTTTTAAATTTTAAAGGAGGTGCTAACTGAAAACCCTTTGTGAAAATTTCCAGATCCAAGAAATTTTAAACCCTTGGACTGTGAAAAATTTGAATATTATCCCTGGAAAATTATGTTGATAAACCCCAGAGATCCAAGTTTTATCCTCTAGGGCCTACATCTGGACTCTACACAAATTTCTTCCTCAGATCTGTAGTTGCACGACAATAAGAAAATACCCAAACGATACATACAATGATAAAAACTAAAACCCAAAAAAACCCACGTTAGAAAAATATTTACAAAATTTACAAACTGTAGGCTCTAATTAGCCAAATCTATCATTCTGCTGCACATAAATTAAAATATTTTTAAGCTTTAAAGGTGCTAACTTGAAACCCTCATGCATCAATAAAACAAAATATCTTATGAAAAACCCGAGATTAATTTCGTTGGGCTCCTCAGAAAACACAGATTAGGAGTTGGTTGGTCCAACTGAAAACTTCCCCTAACGCCCGAGGATCTAAAATCAAGATTTCTCTGCAAAACTCGATCCAACCATTAAAAATAGAGCTAGAAAATAATAATAAAACTCAGACAAATAGAGATACCTACTATTACGTTCAAAATTTAGATTATTATTCAAACCCCAACAACTGAGCAAGATACTTGTACCCAAATCACTCTTTAGAAGCTATCATCAATGGCTTTAGAAAAAATTATGCATGAAAATAACACATTAAAATATTCCCATGAATAGTAACACCAGCAAAACTTAACTCCAAAGTCTTTCTTTGTTATCCACAAAAAGATTACACAAGAGCTTCTTGCTAAGCACACAACTCAAAGGTCGGATAGATCGACTGACAAATGACTTTCTATTTAAAGATAAATTCTCCAACGGCTAGTTCGAGTGATCCTCGTCAAAACAATCTCAACCGTTGATGAAGATTAAAATTTCTATTAATCTCATCCGTCAAAATATTTAAATATTTGGGGAAATTCGAAAATTTTCATTAGATGCATTTTGATTGATTCAAAATAAAAAATTTGAGTTAGTTTCCCCAAAAAATTGACTTTGATTTAACCCCTGGGGATCAAAAGTTTAAAATTTGGCAAAATAATTTATTTACCATAGTCCCGGGACCTTTTAAAATTTATTTTTAAAGACCGATGAATTTTGCCTTTGGAGAATTTTAATTTACTTAGGACCTAGAAATAATTAAATTTCTGGCTTAAGATTTTAATTAATTTTTGGTCAGAAAATTTAATTAATTAACTTATGAAGGGATACATTATTTTTCCAACCTTCAAGACACTTTACATCATGATTTTCATATTTTTTACATCATAAGGGGGAAAACCCATTTGTAATAGACCCTCACAGACTAATCATTTTTGCGACACAAACATAATACAACAGACCAAACAATTTGTAATAAAATAACCTAACCAAATAGTTAGGATTATTCCCAAATTACTTTTACATAGACTCGATCTATAACACTAGGATTTGCCTAAGATCTTAGTGACAAAATCCATTCCAGATTTGGGGTAAGACTAGAGGAAGACTCTGCCGACCATTCGAGAATGGATTGGTGAGACAAAAAACCTCCCAGAATGGAGATCGTCACTAGAAAAGTATGTTTACCTAGGTCGTTACATACATGACACAGATCTGCTGAGATTATTTACATTATACACATGCAGAAAAGGTTTACATAACATTTTGGAAGTCAAGCTGATGATGATAGTTGTATGGCACGAACACATTGGTCTGGTGTTATCCCTTTTGCGAAAAAGGGGGTGTACTGCTATGGGTTGTTGACACGTAGTGGTCAACATCTGGCTCTACTTGGGGACACATTATAACTCATGACGCATGTGAGACTGATCCATCATTCTTGACAGAGCATATGTAGAATGAAGAAGACATGTCACGCATATCTTACATACTTGATCTGAGAGTTTTCAAGCAGAATGTTCCACATCATCAATTATACAACCCGCCACAAAGAAAAAGCGCAAGAGAAAGAGAATGAGAAAGCAGTTTGATGCATCTGATGGCCGCCAACAACGTGATTTTCGAATAGGAAAAAGTCCTACCGTGTGCACGATTGGACATGGCACATCCGAGAAACAATCGATAAATTTGCGGTAAGATCTGGATATCTGGGAGTTTATCAACATAATTTTGTAGGGACATTATGTAAATTTTTTTTGCAGTCCAAGGGTTTAAAATGTTTTAAATTTGGAATTTGTATATGCATTAGGGGTTTGGGTTAGTGTATTTTTAATTTTCATTTGAAATTCGATTTTTTGTCTTGATTGTTATTTTTTTTCAATTTGTTTTAATTTGATTTTTGATTTTGTTTTGTTTTGTTTTGATTTTACATTTTCTGGTTTTATTTTTGTTTTTACTTATGATTATTTGATTTTGATTTCTTTTTTTTATTTGATTTTTGTTTTACATTTTATCATTTTTTATTTTTTATTTTAACTTACAATTTTTGATTTTTTTTTTTTTGTCATTTGAAAAACATAAAAAATTCTAAACATTTAAGAAATCTAATTTTTTTTTTTTTTTTTTTTTTTTTGACTTATGAGATTACTAAGGAAATTAAAATCAATAAGACCTACACTTTTGCATCTAAAAAATTAATTTTTATGTGGCCTATGGCCCATAATTTTTTTTTTTTTTTTTGTTAATTTATTAAAGTCCTTTTGATTTTATTATTTTTGGTCACATTAAAGAATCTAATTTCTTCATTTTACCACATTAAATTGATGCCTAAGGGATAATTAACATTTAAATTTAAAGCTCATTGTTGTTAAGTGTAAAATTTTGATTTTTGTGGTATTGATTTCTCTATTGGCAAGTGCGATTAATGTTTTGAAAATTATATTGGTTATAGGAGAAAGATAATTAATTCTAGATCTAGGTTATTGAAGAAAATCATTTTTTCTAGAATCATTGCTTAGCATTTAATTTTCATAATTCTTCATGGGATTTAATTGCTAGATATATTGCAGTTTTCAGCGTTTACATTTAATTGTTTATGATCATCACCTTTGCCACATTATAAATTGCTCTGGGGAACTTGTTCTCATTTAGTTTATGGTTAATTGAATATTAAGGCAATGGTCTATAATCATTTCTATTTTGTGGTTGTGTCTTGGTTGTATTAGTGTTTAATCTATTCATCTCAGTTAACCAGGACTCATTTACATTCATCAAGTTGTCCAATCTGTAAGTCTCCTAGAGCCTGTGTTGCACAGCCTATTCTCATTCATTCACCTTGGGGACTACCCCCCTTGACTTGTCTAGGAGAGAGTCTAAATGGAGTAAGGATTAGAGTGACAACCCTTACTCTGAGCATTGTTGCAGTGTCTAGATACTTTGTGCAACAATAGGTACCATCAGGCCACAACCCTGGTATCAATTCAACAGGATATAGCAGGATATAGATACCATCTAGGCCTCCATGCCAAGACACCAACCTTCACTGGGATATAGGTATCATCAAGGTCAAACACAACAACAGAGTTCCACATGACCAAGATACCCTCCCACACCAAGATCTAGGCATCATCAAGGCCAAACTATAACTGAGATCTCAACACCAACCAAGCCAAGATGTCCTCCCAAGCATGGTTTTAAGAAACGGCCGAGTCAACATTGACTCGGCCGAGTTGGTCCGTTTCAAAGGCCTAGGCAATGACTCAGTGGGTAACC